>JBBPQN010000189.1:0-22323 GCA_038092575.1 Boletus subluridellus | reverse complement strand
ATCTATAGAGCACTTCCTTGGCAACATAGTTACCAAGTCTTGGGAATGCCTGGACTATAAAAAGTTTGTACCTGGATCTGAATAACCATCTTGTGCACCCTGCCTTGATCCCTTGCATCTAAGTCTCACATTCGGATTCTCTTCATTGTCGTCATCGTCACTGGTCCTTGTCCTTGACTGGTTAGCATTCTTGTATTCATCACTGGCCCACATCCTTGGTCGGTCAGCCTTTTGTCTTCGTCTGTAAGACCCTCGTCCTTGGTCACCTTTCTTCATCTTTGTCCTTGTCCATTCTGGATTCGCTATCCCTCAGTCCTGTGTACTGTGGAACTAACAGGACTCTGTTATTCTGCTGAGGTCAGTTACAGCAAACCCTTCCCTACTAACAACCCTACTCTAGGACCCCTTGGGACGAGTTTACTTGACCCTATACCATACCCCCTCTTAGGTCTCTGACCTAGATATCATCTTTACAACTAGAGCCCACTGTGAGGGGTTCTACAGGGTTGTCGAGGAGGACACTTTGACCTACACCTCAGCGTCAAGAACTCGAAGAGCTTCTCACCAACTTCCACCAACTTCACGTGTCCGAAGACTCGGAGCTTCTTATTCTGGTAACCCTGGAACGAGCACATCACAACCTAATCAGATCCACAAATCCTTGTTACATCACAGATCCTTCCATCATAGATTCGCCCTTCTTTCCTGGTGCATTCACACATTCAACACCATGCCAGAATCCTCCTTCACAAGAAGATCAATCCCTCGAGTCAGTCCCACTTTCACCTTTAATGCCACTCAATTCCAGATCCTGGAACTCATCTCCTCTTTCCTCCCTTTCATCTCGGAAGCCTTTATTGTCGTCCCCAGTGCTGTCAGAATGCACTCCATCGCTGTTGCTAGCCTTCCTCTTCAACTTCACCGACTATCCACCCCCTCCTGCTCAATCCACCACCTGTCCAACAACTTCATCACTCCCACCTCAGTTCTCCTTGCTACCTGTGCTATGACCTTCCGTCCGACCCTTACCACCCATCCGACCTGTTCCTATCGCACCCATGGCTAACACTCAACCAATCCTTATGCCCCTTCGAGGCACCCTGAATGCCCCTAAGTTTGATGGCAAGACACCGTCTCAGCTTTCCCACTACCTAGAAGACATCGACCTCCTCGGCGACCAAGCAGGTCTTGACAAGGCAGGAAAGATCAAAGCTGCCCTTTGTTATGCAGATCTCAACAAAGTGGAAGTTTGGAAAATGCTTCCAGAAGTGTCTGTGATAGTGGTGGACTGGGACAACTTTGTCACCATGGTTAAAAAGTTATATCCCGGATGTGAAGGTACTAACCGCTATTGTCGAGCTGACATCCAATACCTTGCAGAGGACTACCAGAAAAAGCAGATGCATAGTCAGGATGACCTGGGAGAGTATACCAGGAAGTTCACCAAGGTATCTGCTATCCTGATCACTAACAAAAAGCTTTCTGAAATGGAGCACGACATGATCTTCCTTGCTGGATTTCCGTCAGCCATCCAGGATCAGATTCATCACCAGTTGGCCATAGTCAAGCCAGACCTCCACCCGGATGACCCCTACCCTATGGACAACATTGTCAACATGGCCAAGTTCTTGCTCACCGGTTCTGCTCTCCGTTCTTCATACAACCCTGCTGACATCCTTTCCCGAAATCAGCAACCACATCAGCCCCGCTGTAATGCCGCTACTCCAAACGTACCTGTTCCCTCTTTCAACCCCGCTCCCTCTCTTAAGACAGGATCCAACCTGAACGTGCAGTCCACGCCTCTCTGCAAGTTTTGCGCAGGCTCCAGACACTGGACTCATACCTGCTCTATCTGTGTGGAGTACCTGAACACTGGAAAAGTGGTCCGAGGAACAGACAGCAGACTCTATATATTGGATGGATCTGAGATTCCGCGAGTACCGGGAGGACGGTGTCTTAAGGACGCAATAGATCATACACTCACCAACTGGACCACTGCCACATCCTCTTCCTTTGTCGCAAGGGATCCGCCACCTCATCTCACCACTAACATCCTGTCCACTGCATACCCAGAGATTCAGGTCGTACTAGACGTCAACCCTTCCGCCTTCATGACCACTATTGCCAAGGAAAAGGAGAGCGAGGACCAACCCTACATCGCTCAGGCCTGGGCTAGCTTCCAGGTGGATAAGGCTTTGAAGGATAAAGGGAAGCGTGTCCGATTTGATGGTGTCCAGGTTCCACCGTGTAAGACTCTGGACCGTAGAGCTGCTACCATATCTGAGGAGATTCTATTGCCAGAACTCCAGCAGTTGAAGCAAGCCTCATCATCATCTGCTCCAGCTCATGTTCCTACACTGCCTCCCACTCAGCGCAAATCAGGAGGTGTCAACAACCTGTCCGCTACAGCGCTGTTATCAGGACCAGTGTCTGCCCAATCAGGGGGATCCGGTACAGTTCCATCATGAGTAGCTCAGGCTAACCAACCATCTTCCTACCCTTCCACCTTGCAATACAGGTACTCGTTTCCCTTAGAGGATGACACTGCGCTGAAACAAGTTCTCAATCAGGTACTGGACAGTAGTATTCCAGTACCTGTGAAGGATCTGTTGGCAGTTGCACCCGAGATTTGGAAACAGTTCCAGGACCTAATGATGGTCAAGTATATCTCACCTAACACGTCAGCTCAGATTGTACAGGTAAATGAGCTTGCAGGACTCAATCCGGCCACCATGTCTTGTGACTATGGTGATCACATCCTCTGGAACGAGGATGGGCTCATCGTGGCTCACCACAACCTTCCTCTTCGAGCCATCAAGGTCACTTTGGGTAGTTCCAGACGCACCCTCATGGGCATCCTAGACTCCAGCTCCGAGATCATCACTATGCCTAAGTGTGTATGGGAGAGCCTCAGACTACCGGTTCATTCCGACCACACCATGAAGATGTCATCCGCCAATACTAGCGTTGACACGATGATCGGTGTTCTCGAGAACCTGGTCCTTGACTTCAGTGTGGGAGGAGTCATGGTTCAAGTCCAGATCTTGGCACAAGCAAACTTTGACCTCCTCCTCGGATGCCCTTTCCATTGTCTTATGAGTGCGATTACTAATGACTTCCCAGATGGGTCACAGACCATCACCCTTCGTGATCCTAACATGGGGAAGCAGTATACCATACCAACTTGTGCTTGGTCTGAAGGTTGTCCTCGTTGCTGCGAAAAGAAACAGTGCAACAGCCACCAATTGGTTGTTGAGATGGGTTTTTAGATTTCGATGATCCGCTTATCAGCCAGGGAGAGTCCAGTCACCTATCTGTTTCATCTGCCGTCTCTTCATCTTTGTTCCTATTCGCATCCACTTCACCTAACTCCTCTTCACCCTCCTTTATGCATTTACCTCCGCTTTCTATTGGACCTATTCCTCCTTCTCTAGACTATGTGTTTCTTTCTTCCACTCAATCCACCTTGACTTCGGACGCACTTTCTGCACTTTCTTCCATTTATTCTTACGATTTTTCCTTTCATTCGCTAGCTTGTAGACCCGTCACCAAAGGGGTTCATTTGGTGGTGGCTCCTACCAACGAGGAGTTTCGCATCACTCAGTTGCTTCCAGATGACCTGCTCACAGGGTTAAAACCCCTACCTTCTCGACCTCTGGAATTTGTACCAGGCAGCTGATTTACCCAGGACCGTGCAGACAAACTGGATCTCAATCCTGCAAACTGGCTTTGGCTGGAGGAAGTCAAACTTGTTCATTGGTTAATCCGTGACCATGAGATGGCTTTTGCTTGGGTCCCAACTGAGCGAGGCTGTCTCGACAAACGTTACTTCCTGGCCATCAAAATTCCTACCGTCCCTCACACTCCTTGAGTGCTGTGCAACATCCCTGTTCCCCCTTCTATGTGGGCTGAAGCCATCCAAATTATCAAGGACCGCATTGCATCCGGTGTCTACGAGCCCTCCACTTCTGCCTACCACTCTCACTGGTTCTGCATGGTCAAGCAGGATGGTAAAACCCTCCATCTTGTCCACAACCTCCAGCCCCTCAATGCTGTCACTATCCGTGACTTGTCCACACCACCATTCATAGAACACTTCACTGAATCCTTCACCGGATTCACAGTGTATGGGATGATGGACCTGTTTGCCAGCTACAACCAGCACCCACTGCATTCCGACTCTCGAGACCTCACCACATTCAACAGTCTGCTGGGCCCACACCGTCTCACCACCATCCCTATGGGCTACACAAATGCAGTCCAGATTTACCAGGCCAACATGTTGTTTATCTTGCAGGATGAAATCCCCCACCATACCTACCCCTTCATAGACAACCTACCGGTCAAATCCGTCACAACTTGCTACCAGTCCTCAGATGGTACCTATGAGACCATTCCTGATAATCCAGGAATACGCTGGTTCATCTGGGAACACCTCCAGGTCGTCCACCACATCCTCCAGCGTCTGCAGAACATGGGTGCAACTGTATCTGCCAAGAAGTTCATGCTCACTGCGCCAGATGCGACCATCATCAGACACAAGTGTACCTTCGAAGGTCATATCCCTCACGAAGCGAAGGTTCAAAAGATACATGACTGGCCAGAATGCCAGAATCTTACTCACGTCCATGGATTCCTTGGCATGTGCAGTGTGTTACAGATTTTTATTCATGATTTCGCTTCCATTGCTCGTCCGCTGGTCAATTTGACTCGAAAAGGGGTTCCCTTCAAGTGGGGGGAATTCCAACGCCTTGCTATGCAGTGTCTAAAGGATGCAATATGTCATTCCCCTGCACTTCGTCGTCTCAACTACGAGTCTGGATGCAAGGTGATCCTGGCTGTTGATACCTCTGTGATTGCAGTCGGATTCATCCTGTCGCAAGAAGGGGATGATGGCAAATGGTATCCGAACCATTTCGGCTCCCTCAGCTTAACGGAGGTTGAGAGTCATTACTCCCAGGCCAAACTCGAGCTGTATGGACTATTCTGTGCCTTGTGAGTGGTCCGAATCTTTGTTTTCAGACTATCAAACTTCACTGTAGAGATGGATGTCAAATACGTTAAGGGAATGATCAACAATCCTGACCTTTAGCCCAATGTGACCATCAATCAATGGATCGCAGGTATTCTTTTGTTTACCTTCTGTCTTGTTCATATTCCTGCTACCAAACATACCGGTGCAGATGGCTTGTCTCGTCATCCACAGTCCAAAGAAGATCCCCCCGAGGAGGACGACCCCGAGGACTGGCTGGATGACGCTTATTCCTCTTCTATTTCCTTGTTGAACGACCACTTTCCTCTTGCCGCTTGTACCACTCACCTTTCTAGATGTCCCCATGCCATCCTGCCAGCTATCCATATGCTATCCGCCTCGCTTCAATCAAAGACCCTCTTGGAAGCAGAGGATCCAGTACCACCTCACTTGCCAAAGGCTATCGCCAAAGATGCAAGGATAGACATCATCTGGGAATTTCTTCACACCTGCCTTTGCCCACCTGACATCTCGGACACCAAGTTCACCTCCTTCATCAACTCCACGACCAGATTCTCCCTTCTTAACAGATCCCTGTACTGTTGAGAACCACATGGTCGCTGCCAGCTAGTTGTACCAGTCAAGTGTTGGTATGGACTCATTAAGGAGGCTCACAATGACCTTGGGCACAAAGGTGTCTTCTCAGTCCATACGTGTCTGCTCTTGTGCTTCTGGTGGCCCATGTTGGTAGACGATGTCAAGTGGTACATTCAGATTTGCCATGAATGCCAGATCTGCCAGACGCAGAAGTCCCACATTCCGCCTACCATTCTGGTAGTAGGCAGATTGTTTCGAAAGGTTCACATCGATACGATGTTGATGCCATGTTCAGGTGGATACCACTACATCGTCCAGGCTTGGTGTGCCCTGACGGCATACCCAGAATGGCAAATGTTATGGTCCGAGAATGCCTTGGCCATCACATCCTTCATTTTTGAGGAGATCCTTTGTCGTTGGGGGGCTGTCTCTGAGCTCGTTACTGACAATGGACCAGCTTTTGTGCAGGCACTTGACATCCTGGCGAACTGGTATGGCATCTGGCACATCAGGATCTCCCCCTACAACTCGCAGGCAAATGGCATGGTTGAACAGCATCACTATGATGTCTGGGAGGCCATTGTCAAAAGTACCCTGGGAGGGGAGGTTCGCTGGCCTTTGACAGCTCACTCTGTCTTCTGGGCGGAGTGAGTTACGATCCTGAAATTGACCGGATTCTCACTGTATTTCATGGTCCACAGTATAGAACCACTCTTCCCCTTTGATCTATCAGAGATGACGTTCCTAGTTCCTGCTCCTGAACCTGACGACATTTCTAGATCCACCCCGATTGCTTGGCGAGCTCGCCAGCTTCAGAAGCATCAGGAAGATATTGATACCATCCACGAGTGTGTCCTTCTATCCCAGTTTGCGTCAATCAAACATTTTGAGGTGCAGTTCAAGAACCAAATACGCGACTACGACTTTGAAAATGGCGATCTTGTCTTGGTCTGGAACTCCCAGATTGAGAAAGAGTTGAACCGAAAGATGAAGCCATGCTACCTCAGTCTGATGGTAGTCCTCCAACAGACTACTGGAGGATCGTACTTCCTGGCAGAGTTGGACGGTGCCATCTCAAGATTGAGGTATGCAGCCTTTTGGTTGCTACCTTACCACCCACGCAAGAAGATTGCAATTCCGGTTACAGACCTGACTGGAGTGGACAATCAAGGGTTGGATGAGTTCGACATGGAGGATGATATCGAGCAGGACGAGGAGGAGGAAGATGTGGACTAGTTTCCTCTTATACGGACAGTGTTCTATTCCGGGTTTCGTCCAGTGACTCTTTTTCTATCCCAGTTTTCGCCCGGAGTATCTACCTCACACAAGAACATTTCTAAAAACAACAAAACATATATATGGACTAAAACCATAAAACAGATAAAACATAAAAGACAAAAGAAAAGCATATCTGTTTCCCTCTTTCCTCGTCTCAATGAATTTATTATTAGAATTCTTATTCAAACGTGCACTGAGATGGTGCCCCTTAAAACCATTTTGGACTTTCTATGAACCTTGGGATTACAGCAGGTATAGACACAAGAAGACGATTGAGGAAGATAAGTTGAGCGGAACTCGCAACTGGTGTCATGTTTCTTTTTTCTTTTCCTTTTCATTGACTCCTACTTCATTCTTTATATAAACGCTTACCTTATCTATTTATTTTCACTCAGGCTCACATTTGGATGGGACATGGAACAGACACGAGAAAATAGACTATGATACATTTGGGACGTGGCTACCAACAGAAACGGACGCAGCTACCAACAGAAGTTACAACATCCCCAACACCGACTTGATCCTCTCCAAGTCCCCCTGCTGCGTCACAATGTATGCTTCCATTCTGGACGTGCAGGCCTTGAGCTCCTTCAGGTATGCCCGTGAAGCATGGATCTTAGCCTCGAGCAAGAGTAGGGAATGGCACGGGTATGGGTTACCCATGTGGGTAATGTACCCCTACCCGCATGGGTATGGGTATGGGTATGACCCTCATGACCCATGACCATACCCGTACCCATGGGTATGGGTATGGAAATATCGCGGGTATGGGTACGGGTACAGGTAGCGCCATGCCATACCTGTACCCTTACCTGTACCCACACCGCGGGTTTATTACCTATTATGGTAATTCCAAGGTAAGTCGCGGCTTGCTTATTGTATTTTTTTGACAAACTCACCACTCTCACCTCAAGGCCTCACCCTCAACTGACGACAAACGACTCAGACGCAACATGGGTGATGATGAGGAACAATGCAGCCATCCCCATCCTCACCTCACCCTCACCCCCACCCTTGACCAACGACGATGATGAGGAATGACACAATGCATGCAATTGTGTGCGTTGTGCTGTCCCTTGTCTCATCTTCATCCTCATCTCGCCCTCACCTCACTCTCAACCAACAACAGTGATGACGAACAATGCGACATCTCGTTGTCATCGTCACCCTTGCCTTGCCTTGCCTCACCTCACCTCACCTCACCTCAACTGACGACGACATGGCATGTTGTCCTTGTCCTCACCCTCACCTCACCCACCCGACACCCTTGTCCTTGTCCTCGCCCTGGCCCTCTCCTTCTCACCTTGCCCTCAACCGAAGATGATGACAGGCGACAAACGACACATGTCCTCGCCCTGAGTTGTCCTTGCCCTCACCCTCGACTGACAATGATGACGAGGAACGACACACACATGTTGCGTCATTCCTTGTCTCGTCCTCATCCTGGTCCTCACCTGAGTCACCTCACCCACCCGACGCCCTAGTCCTGGCCCTGGCCCTCACCTCACCCTCGACCGATGGCGATGATGAGGAACAACACAACGCATGCAATCGTGCGTTGTGTCGTTCCTCATCTCATCCTCATCCTTGTCCTCATATCACCCTCAACCAACGACATCAACGAATGAGGGAACAGAGATGACAAGGATGCACGACGCAACGCGTGCCTCATCCTTGTCCTCACTTCACCCTCACCCTCACTCTCAACTGACAACAAGGATGAGGAACTACGCAACACACACAATTGCGTGCGTTGCACCATCCCTTGTCTCGTCCTTGTCCTCACCCTCATCCTGCAGGAGCAACAGCAATGCTCGACTGCCAATATAGGCCCTCACTGCTCAGTGTGCAAGAGGTGCAACCATGCAACATGCGAATAATTTGTGCATTGCACGATTGCACCTCTCGCCACCCTCGTTGAAACTACCCAACCCGTGGATATACCCACCTGGGATATGGGTATGATACCCATGAAGGATATACCCATGGGTATAGACTGCATACCCATGTGCATACCCGTACCCATGGGTACAGGTATGGAAATACCACGGGTATGGGTATGGGTACAACCTGCAATACCCACGGGTTACCCATGCCATTCCCTAAGCAAGAGCACAATGCGTTTGGTGTCCACGATCAGGCTAGGAGATGGACTGGAGGGACTCTTGCTTGGTTGCTTGGAGCCCTTCTTGTCGCCGAACACAGATGGTAGCAGAGGGGAGAGGTCATGAAAGAAGAGGGGAAGGGATGGCGCAGAAGGCCCAGGAGAAGGGTCGCGACAAGTGGTGGAAGCACGAGTCATGACGGAAGGGATGATGATCCGAGAGGAGGAGGATTGGCCTGCAATCACGTTAGCATAACAACTATCCGGACCCATCACTATGCACTGGGAGGTGGCCCCTTCACTTCAGGCACGATCACTTTTGCCTGCCCTCCTTTTCCTTCTCTACCGCTCAACTTACTGCACTTACTCTTCTGTCGGCTACATGCTTCGCAGGTCTGGTTTGGAATGCCTGTACACTTTCAGCAGCCCCGGTCACATTGATCGCATGGAGGATTGTGCAGGATTCGCTTCGGTGCTGCGACCGGAGGTTTCTTGACAACCTTGACATCGTCCTTGTCCTTGTCATCCTCCACCACAGGGGGAGGATGCTGAAGGAATCAAAATGTCAGCCTTCCACGCAGCTCATCATCGGTCACATACCTTGCACTGCATAGGTCTGACAACCATGCGTCCCTCCGAGGTGGAATATGTTGATATTGAGGTCGGACTGCATGCCTTGCTTGTTGTTTCGGAGTCGGGAGGTTCTTGCGAGCCTTTGAGGAGCCCCATACATTTGAATGCTTTCCCCTTTTTCTGCACAGCAATCTCTTGACGGGCCATCACTTCCACCTTCCATTTGCTCTTGAGCCTGTCAACTGCCTGCATCTTCTCCAACACGCAACCCTCCACCAAGGTTTCCGTGCCGTGCTTGTGCACCTTCTGAAGAGAGCTGTGAAGTTGCATCTGCAACAACTGTCAGTCCGACATCGGGAAATGAGAGACAATCATGCACCAAGGCCATGTCCCATTCCTGTACCCACATCTCCTGCTGTTCCTGCTGATCTTCCATATCGGCCGGGATGCTCGCAGCAATGTTGAACACGAAGTCGTTGGCGACCCTGAGGTCTCTTGCGGCAAGGGATCTGGGATCGCTGTCGATCGGCGACCACACAAATGCGAGAATATCGGAGAGTGATGACATGGGGGGAAAATGAAAGAATGGATGAAGAAGAATAGGAATGTGTGCCACAGTGGCAAGGACTTCAAAATTTCAACAAACTCCACCATTGTCCTAGCTGAAGTCCTGTTCCCCACCATCACATGACTGACTGGGGACAGTCAGTATCAAAGACCCTCTCGGATGTAGGAGCTTCTGGCTCCCTACAGTTGAAACCTCCCCTTTCCCCTCAGTCTAGGTACCCTACTAGTGTTGTCTGTCGTGTCCATGTCCATCTGTTCCAGTCTGAGGTGAGCTGCAACATTCCTAAAGCATTCCTGTTCGTCCTGTCTTGTTCATCTAACCATACTGGCACCAGACTCTAACTGGATTCTACTTACTCAATTCCTTTGTTCCTTAAATGCTGTCTTGAATCCCTTTGTCCTTATTTGTCCTTCCTTCCCATAAATTTGTTGTCATGTGCCTTCATTTACCCTTTTGAACTTCTTTTTGAGTTGGCCTCTGCCACCGAACAATAATATTTAGATCTATAGAGCACTTCCTTGGCAACATAGTTACCAAGTCTTGGGAATGCCTGGACTATAAAAAGTTTGTACCTGGATCTGAATAACCATCTTGTGCACCCTGCCTTGATCCCTTGCATCTAAGTCTCGCATTCGGATTCTCTTCATTGTCGTCGTCGTTACTGGTCCTTGTCCTTGACCGGTTAGGATTCTTGTATTCATCACTGGCCCACATCCTTGGTCAGTCAGCCTTTTGTCTTCGTCTGTAAGACCCTCGTCCTTGGTCACCTTTCTTCATCTTTGTCCTTGTCTGTTCTGGATTCGCTATCCCTCAGTCCTATGTACTGTGGAACTAACAGGACTCTGTTATTCCACTGAGGTCAGTCACAGCAAACCCTTTCCTACTAACAACCCTACTCTAGGACCCCTTGGGACGAGTTTACTCGACCCTATACCATACCCCCTCTTAGGTCTCTGACCTAGATATCATCTTTACAGCGAATCTACTAACTGCGTGACAGAGATTTTGTGAAACGGCGCGGTTGGCTTATGAACCTAACAGGACAGCTGAATGGATTCTTCCCTATAGATCATGGTCAGGAGCATAACATCTGAGATATCAAAGTTACACACCAAGTTCAGGGTCCTAATGCATCATGGGACCTGATGAAATGGATTAGTCCTGCTATACCAACACTCATGCGTGTCTGTAAGCACATGGAGCAGCAGCTCTGGATGCTTCAGCAAGGTGCATCACATACCAATCCTGCTAAAACAAAGGACATTCAGCAACTCAAGGGCATATACTGAACTTCCGAGGTTCATGTGCAGAAGGATGGACGGCATGCAAGAGCGAAGGAGGACCATGTTGAAGATGTTGTATCACTGGGGGTGGCCCATCTATTTTCACGGAAGACTTTGCAGCAGTGGTTCCACCACCGCTCCTTTGCATGTTCTACATCAGAACTATGGGAGGATATATGAACCTAAAAGAATGTGTTTAGTACCATGAACATCCTACTGATGTTATTAAGAGAAAGGGTATGGGTTGTTGTGGGCACTGTGCCAAATAGTAATGAAAGATGTGTAGACTATGAAAACGTTTAACATGCACATCATAAGAAAAAATATGAATACTGGGAGGTAATTAATTCATGGTGTTATGATGGCGTGATGTTGCCAAGGGATGCTCGGGAGTATAAACCATGAAATTAAGAAGTTGTCCGGTCATTGGTGGGCTGGTAGAAGATGTGGACATGGGCACTGGCTGTGATGGAGCTGCTGAAAGATGAAAGCTATAAATATTCACAAAGTCAGCGGTACAATATGCAGGGGAAGCATTGATCCACTCACCTTGACATTCCAGGTAGTTGGGCATTTTCTTTGCCCTTTGCAGGCCGGCCTCGTCCCCGAGCACACTCACTAATAGGCTTAGCGGCTGGCTGACTTTGAGCAGCCTTTGCAGCCTCTGTGGCCTGTCATTTGGCCTCACGGCTGACAAGTGCCTTCATAGCCCAGGTTTCCCTGTCTTCTTCATCCAGCTTCTTCACCAGCACCAGGATCTCTTCGCCATAAGTGTCAACGAAGGCCCAAGATAAGCCCAGCATTGTTCACAAATCTTCCAATGTCTTCAGGCGATGATTTGAAGCGATGGTGGTGAGAGGGCTGTCTGGAAGTAACATGATGCCGGTAAAACAGGAATGGGGGTAGTCCCGTTTGCACATATCTGCACACCACTGAATCAGGGCCTGGTGAACATGTTGAAGATGTTCACCAGCTCTGCAGGTACCTTCATGGATTGCAGCGCCCATTGACCACTTGCCTGAAGAGTTGGTGTGTTCGGTGGGTTCGTCTTCAGTAACTTCTATCTTGATAATTACCTGGATGGTAGAATCATTGAGGGGTGGAGTGAATTTTGGCAGCATGTCTTTGAGAGTGCAGTTGTCACAGCACACTCCTGTAGGTGCTGAAAGTGAGACGTAAAGTTGGTGTGGTGTGGGAAGATCATACATAGTTGACTCATGGGAGTGGTCAGGTGGGTTATCAAAGAACTTATCAGCAACTTCCCACCGACAGTCCAGTATCTCAACCCATTCACGTAGGGCAGGTTCTACCTTCTTATGGTAAGCAACACATTCTTCCCCTTTGCTGTCAACAATTTCCACCATGCTGGAGCCCACATGTTGGAAAGCTAATGACTCAACTAACAGAACCACCCATGCCTGTATGTGAGGAGAGTGACCTGCACGACCTGCACGCTGTAGCCATGTTGTCAATGATAGCAGCACACCAAACTGGACAGCAAGAGTGATATCCGGTATGTCCAGTCCCTAATAACTTCATTTACTACCATTGCAAAGTGCTGATGCATGGAACATGAACATACCATACCACCAATCTCGGTCACAATGAGGACTCTGGTCTGGCCACCCTGAAAGCACTGCAAAACCAACTTTTTTGACCGTGATGATCATCAAGCATTCAAGTAGTCAACATATTGCTGAAGGTGCATAGGAAGAATCTCCTGCGCCCTCCTCCAAACCATTTGACTGTCTAGGACCTTATTGACGAAAATTAGAGTGCACAGAAGATTCTCCATGTGCTCTGCCCCTTCGTAAACAAAATCCAGAGTATCAACATTGGTAGCATTAGGTATGATTTTGCATTCTTGCATCACGTTGCACCGATCATTTCCCAGGTTGAGAAAGAAGGAATTGTCAGAATCAATATGCAAAATGTGATGGACTTCAGCGAGAATGGACAGAGTCATTGTAGTGGATGTTGCATCTATTGGTATGTCGAGCGGAATGAACGACCACAACTTGTCTAATTCACCATACACAGGTCAGAAGTCACCACCCCACTGTGAAATACAGTGTGCTTCGTCAACAACAATTCCAATCATATGCTTATGGTACACTGGCATTGCTAGAAGTGAATTAAACTGATCGTTTTTGAGCGCCATCTCGGGGGAAGTAAATATTACTTGATAACTCATATTCTTCAACTCCTGTGCTGGCCTTCAATGGATATGCATTAGGGAAACCATAGGTATGTACCTGATAGAGCTTATTGTTGAAAGTCTCATGATTGACAACTGCTACCTTCAGGCCCACCTCATGAAAACAGCGTGCCTGCATGGACTCTGAGCAGTGGCTGTGGACAAAAACAAGGTGCGTACCTGGTCTTCCTCAAGGGCATTTAATGGTGACAATACTATAGTAATCTTGTCCGGATGCAGGAGTGCAGGAATTGTAAATGGGAGGGTCTTCCCAAAGCCAGTCCCTGCAAGCACAATGCAATCTATACCTAGATTGAATGCTTCTGCACAGTCCAACTGCCATAGGTACAGTTTACGACCAGTGTGGGCCTCACAAATTGCAGAAAGAGTGTGTCAAGTAGTCTCAGAGCAATACTGGGGGGTATTGGTTTGTCGGGCAGAAAGGAGTGCATAAGACTTGTTGTGATGTGAAGTAGAAGGTATTAATTGATGGAACATACTAAGTCCATCTGATATTAGATAGTGTATAGCAGGATCATATAGCAGCCCATTGAGAGGATTATGGCGATGAGAACACAGACAGATTCTACTATACAAGTTTACTTTTTAGGATTTAATCCAAAACGGGATGTGACACCATCCAAATCAGGCGAAATTTCGCCCAATTTGGATTAAAGGTGTGACATGTGTGACTCGATCCCCTCCCCCTCAGGTAAAAGTCTCCAGACGTTATGGAGCGCGGAAAATCCCGACACTAGAGAGCACTATTGATATCCTATGTAAGCCGAGTCACGAGGTGGCGTCTTTCTTTGCATCTCACCACCTCCTTCGCTCTCACAGAGCTTCGGTTTCTTCAGCAACCTTTTCGTCATACTTCCTTCCATACAGTTTTCCTTTGCCCTGTTATTCTGGAGTCCCAATGGCAGATCCCAACCAGGACATATGCACAGACTACACGACACCCGAATATGCCGAGGATCGCCTCATTTTCACTGTAGATGGAAAAACCGACGCTGAGGCTGCAGCCGCTCTCAGAAACCTATGGCGTGTCAACAACACCAAGGCTATTGCAGCCTGGGAACAACAGCGCAACGCAGAAATCGAAGCAAGACGACAGCAGCGGGAGCTAGCGGAACAAGAAGAGGAACGCCAACATGCCTGCAGAGAAGCGGAGGAGGATGAAGCAAAGAAGGAGGAACGCAAGAAGTACAAGAACAAGTTCGCTCCAATACCTGACCGCCCGCTCCCCTCCACTGCTTTCATGCTGCCTTCGCAGCACACTTTGAACAAGCTTCGCAAAGGCGACTACGTTCCTCTATACAGCTTCACCAACAAGGGCATTCGTGAGGCGGAAGAGGACGGCTCTGGAGACGACGACCTCCTCACCTTAGTCCAAACAGACAAGGGTCCAATCTTCCAGACCGCAGCGTCTGCTAAGGCAAAGAAGCACAAAGTCAAGGATGAACATCTGTCCTGGGAAGAATTCGGCCAAGCCAGCTACCGAATGCTAAACTCCTTGAAGCAGCAAGAATGGCCGGAGGAGCGAGTCGAAATGATCAGAGACTTCTGGATCACGCTGGAATCTCATGACTGGCGTCACGACCCCAGCAACTCCTGAAAGAGAGCCTTGCTCATCTACCAAGGAAGGGTTCGGAGAGATTGGCATAAGACGCTGGGCACGCCGGACACTTTCTGTCTCCTCCCACTAAATATGGAGCGGCTGTACGAGTACCATCAGGAAGCACTAGACAACGCATACGAAGCTAAAATCAACGCTATCCAAATGGTACGTATGTCTAAAATCCACAAACTGGACTCCCACTCATTGTCCCCACATTCCCCCTCCCCCCCCCTCCTCCTCCATTTTCCCTCCTTGTTTTTATCCTACCAATGCCCATCCTGGCTCCGCACGCGGGTTTTTCCTACACCCATGTGGCTTTTGTCCAGGACGTGGGTGACGTTCGTTTGGCCTCGTCATGCCCAAACACGTCATTCTCTACGGCATGTCATCATCTCGCCATCATGGATGCTTCACGTCCTCGACATCTCGTCTTCCCTTATACACAGGCTTTCAGCTGGTCTTCATTTTCAGGAACGGTAGCAGATGCCCACAAGCCTTCGCATTCGTGCACACCCAGTGCATCCAAACGCCCCATATCCCCACCAGTCAGAGAGCAGACAGAAGGATCACAAGGCAAGCGGCAGCACACCTTTCGGAACGAACCACAGCAGAGCGCTCCGACATCAGCATACGGAAATCCTTCCTCGACACCGATCGTCCTCCCAGTTTGTGCAGTATGTCTCGGATGTGGCAAACACAACATTCCTGTCATCCAATGCACTGCCAAGCGCACATGGGACAATAAATATGACACTTACTGTGAACGAGTCAACAAAGCCTTGCAAACGAGGGAGGGAGGCAACACCCTTTGCAGCCTTTGGCAACAGGAATGCAGATGCCGCGGAAAGCACGACAACATGCATGCCTGCTCCGGATGTGGAGCTCTCACCCACAGAGCTAGCCAGTGCCCTCGAGCGGAGAAAGCTCCAACCCCGAACGCCCTATAAAGCTGATGCTTGGGAACAGGCGCTTCAGGCAGCAGGCCTATCCGAGCATTTTCCCACCATCCCAACAGGTCTTCGAGAAGGTTTCATAGTAGGTTATCCACGCATATTACATGTACAAAGCCCCCCAAATAGCACCATGATTTCGCTCTACACATCCGAATTCCAGGAAATCGTAAAGAAGGAATTGGCTAAAGGTAGATACATTGGACCTTTCCCCATAATGAGCATATCAGACCTTCTCGGACCCTTCCAATCGTCTCCTTTGTCCATGATCCCCAAACCCGGGTGGCCCGGTAAATTTAGACTCATTCAAAATTTTTCATTCCCCATTGAAACTTCACCTGGTTTTCCGAATACATCCATTAATAATGCCATTGAGACAGCCTTATTTCCATGTACTTGGGGCAAATTTTCTACAATATATCTACTAATTTCACGCCTTCCCACAGGATCTCAGGCAGCCACTAGAGATGTTGCCAAAGCCTACCGAACTGTGCCACTGCACCACTCACAATGGCCGGCAGCGGTAGTGTGGATTTCGGAATCACACGCATGCATAGACACATGCATAGCTTTCGGGGCATCCCCCTCCTGTGGGGCATACGGACGTGTAGCAGATGCGGATGCCGAGATCCTGTGAGCCCATGGCATTGGCCCATTTGACAAATGGGTTGATGACCATATTTTCTTCCGAATACCGCGAACCTGCTTGCAGGATTACAATTTAGCACGAATCAAATGGCATGAGGAGATTCGGATCAATGGAATGCAACACATCGGATCACACATCTACTTTACAGGATCCGTTTCACCAGATGGTATGCCAGACGAGTTCAGCGAGAACTGCAGCCAACCCATCAGAGACTTCTCCAAAGTCTCGCCCTGCTCGGAAGACGATGAGCAGTACACCTACTGCCTAGCAGACATAGACGAAATCTCGGAAAAGCTGGGTATACCCTGGGAAAAATCGAAGGACCAACCCTTCGCCAGTTCGACTATATACATAGGTTTCATTTGGAATCTAGAAGCGCACACCGTGTCGCTCAGCCAGACCAAAATAGACAAATACAGTGCGGCCATCAACGAATGGCTAAAATGGCCAAGGCACAACCTCAAAAACATGCAAGAACTATATGGCAAGCTGCTGCACGCCGCCTCGATCCTCCCCCAGGGTTGCGCTTACCTCACGGGTTTAGAGAGCATGCTTTCAACATGCAGAAAGAACCCTTTCTTACCACATCGTCCGAACAAAGGCCTAAAAAAGGACCTGCTTTGGTGGCTTAACAAAATCTCCTCAGGCTCCGTCATCCAAGCCATTCGCCCCCAGCCAGTGTGCCAAGACATGAGAGCGTTCTCCGATGCCAGTTCTGGTGTTGGCATTGGTGTCGTCATTGGTGAACGCTGGAAAGCGTGGCACCTCAGATCAGACTGGTCTTCACACAGAGGAGCCAAAGACATCGGCTGGGCAGAAGCAGTTGGTTTCGAACTCCTACTCCATGCTCTCGAGACTGTCCTCAACCACCCACAACACCTCATCGTACATGGCGACAACACAGGAGTCATCGAAGGATGGAAAATCGGCAGGCACCGCAACCATGCTGTCAACAAGATATTCAAACATATCCACACTTTCATCGAGATTTCCCACCACATCGACAGTGCCATCGCACACTATGTACCCAGCACTAGCAACCCTGCCGACCAGCCTTCCAGAGGTCTCTACGGACCATCCCACCCCCTACTTCCGCCCTTTGAGCTACCTGAGCACCTCCGGGAATTCCTCACGGATGCAACCGACCCCCTCTCGGCACAGGAACTTAGAGAGCTCAGGGAGGGAAAGTACTCCAATTCCACAAAGCGCGCTCTCAATCGGATCCGCGACCAACAGGAGGAACGGGAACGAGCCCGAGCAGAGGCCCAGCTCGAGAATGAGCTCCTCCTCAACGTCATCCAAGACGCTTGAATTGGGCTCATCCCATTTCAACTCACCCCTCCCAGCACCATCCCCAATCTCTCTTGAGCCCTCCAACTCAAGCAGACCGCGCCCATACCAACCCAACCTCCGCCCATTACCATCCCCGAACCGCCCACACTGCCTAGCCAAAGACAGACTTCGTCTTTGGATCCCATCCAACCCATCCCCCAGGCCAGATGGCGAAGCATCAGCAGCAATCGTATCAGAAGCAGCACTGGATCGCATCTTGGAAGTAATTGGTGCCTCGTGGGCAGAAAGCACGAAAGTACTCTATGGCACAGGACTACTCATTTTTCATGTATATTGCGACATTAATCACATTTCGAAATCAGAGCGATGCCCGGTATTGCGAAACCTACTCCTTGCCTTTCTATCCAGTTGCGCAGGTGCCTACTCCGGCACAGCAATATCCAACTACTCGGCGGGCGTACGAGCTTGGCACCTGCTACATGGCCATCCATGGATGATAGATCCGGACGAACTTTGCCACATGCTACAAGGAGCTACAAGACTTGCACCAATCGGCTCCAAAAAGGCCAAACGCCCACCTATGACAGTAGAGGATCTAAAAATCATTCACTCCCACCTAGATCCGAATGACCCATGTGACGCAGCCATTTTCATGTGCATGGTAACGGTATTTTATTGCATAGCCAGATTGGGCGAATTCACAGTTAAAGCTATAAAGAGTTTTAACGCTACCAAGCACATCACCCGACAAGGTGTCACCTTCCTGCGAGATCCAAACGACCTGCCAGTTCTCCAGTTCACACTACCTACCACCAAATGTGAACCTGAAAAAGGAGAAACCGTCCAGTGTGCCCCACGACCCGGTTGCATAACGGACCCAGAAGCGGCATTACAGAATCATTTCCGCATCAATGCCGGACCTAACAACGTGCATCTTTTCGCCTGGAAACATCCCAAAAACGGTCTGCGTCCACTCTCCAAAACTCAATTCACAACCCACATAACTGCCATCATCAAATACTGCAGTCTCACGAACCTCCAAGGCCACAGCTTATGGATAGGCGGAATGCTGTTCTACCTGCTCAAGAACATACCATTCGACATGGTAAAGGTCATGGGACGTTGGGCCGGCGATGCATTCACCCTCTACCTTCATCACCATGCGCTGGTATTAGCCCCATTCTTACAAGCCGATCGACAACTGCTCAACGAATTCAATCGGATAGCCATGCCACCGGTATGCTAACAGTAAGTAGCCCTCAGCTCCTAGTGACTGGGAGCTTAGGCTTCGCCGTTTTGCGTCGCCAAGGGCTCCTAGTAGTCAGGATAACAGCTCACCTGGTCCACTCACAGATCAAGGCCATCAGCAAAATGTCACATTACTTTTTTGGTCTTTTTGGTCTTTTTCAAGACGAAAAAGACTAAAAAAGTCAAAAAGTCACTCAATTCCTTCAAGACAGGTCTAGTCTTGTAAAAGACTAGAAAAGTCCATCATAAAAGTGAAAAAGAAAAAAAAGACAAGAAAAGTGAAAAAGAAAAAAGACTAGAATAGTCCGTCAGAAAAGTGCTGAAAAGGACCAGACCTACCGACCTCATCTGAGTCAGACGAGCTCACTGATCATGGGGGACACAGATAGTAGAAGAAAGGGAAATGTATTTAATCTGTTTGTACCAAGGTCGCGGTTGAACTTGAAATCTCGGAACACGACTGTTGCAGATACTTAGTGGGTCGGGCTGACCCTTCCCGGGCCATCCGAGTCATGTGAGCTCCCCCCCTGCGCTCGCTTTCCCCGTCATCCATATCACCAGGTGAACTTGCACGTACAGCGTGACTTCAAATTCGGCCATACCTGTCTTGGAATTGCGTGCACCTTGGCTGGATGAGTGGCTCGTTGTGCCAACGTCTGTGTGGCACAGTTATTACAAGTGCGTGCGGATACTGTCAGACTACTCAACCCTGGGTGATATATAACTGGCCATTGGGCCCTTCATCAATCAGGACTGCACTCAGAGGGATGTCGTTGCCTTTCATTGGGATCTGGGAATGGGTCGTGCAGATGGAGACGGAAAGGTTCAGGGTTGGGAGCTTACCCATGTCAATGGCAGCCCAGGGCCACCCTGCTTTCTCGGTTGTTGAGCCCAAGCAGAGTACAAGTACTGCGAATCAGTCAAAACACCTGTTGAACGTGAGTAACTATTGTTCCTGTGTTGGAGTATTACCAACCGAGGACAACAGCATCCAGCTGCTGGAACTGGGGGGGCATCATTGGATGCAAGAATCTCGGTGGGGCAAACGAATATAAAGTCCCTGGGGCAACGCCGCTCGGCTCATTGCCAAGACTCTTTGGAGACCTACATCGGGTAAAAGAAAAGAACCCTACAAAAAAAAGGAGCTTAGCAAGTAATGCAACCCACGGCGTGAGCACGAGCACGGAAAAGAACGCAGAGACAAACTTGGGGGAGTTTTGCTCAAGACGGAAGGTTTGGACGATGGGTGGTTGTGTGTGAGCGCTGTGAGTGAGACGTGTGAAGTTTAAGTTCAACAGCATCACGTGTTAGTTTAGGGTGGGCACAAATGCCCTTGAACATTCTGTGCTCTCCACACCCCCAAGCTGGAACACCTGCATGCCTTGGAGTGCAAACGCTCATCTTTCGCCTCAACCGTGTCTATTCGAGCGCAACTGGCTTGTCTCCCACCTCAACTGTGTCCATTCAAGCACAACCGGCTCGTCTCCCACCTCAACCATGTCCATTCGAGCACAAACAATCATTTCCCACCTCGACCATATTGTTTTGAGTGCAAACACTGGTCTCCTGCCTGGACCAAGTTATTTCAAGCACAACCGCTCATCTCCCACCTCAACCATGTCCATCCAAGTACAAACGGTCACCTCCCACCTCAACCGTGTCCATTTGAGCACGACCCCACCTGACAATGGTATTTTCCCTCCCTGCCGTCTACAACCTCAGTGGTGGCCCTCGTCCTCACCCTCACCCAACCCTCGCCCACCCTCGCCTCCCAGAAATGGCGCAACATGTGTATCATGCATGTTATGCCATCGCCCCTCTTGCCATTGCCCTCTCCCTCTTCGTCGCCTCTCCTTCACCTCTCTGTCGCCCACCCACCTCTCCCAGTGACGGTGCAGTCACCCTTGCCCTTGCCCTCCCCTCTCAGCAACGGCGCAATGTGCGTGTCATGCATGTCGTGCTGTTGCTCCTCTTCCCATTGCCCTCACCATTACTGTCACCTCTCCCTTGCCCATCCTCCTCTCCCGGTGACAGCACAGTCACCCCCACCTCGCCCTTGCCCTCCCCCCCAGCAACAGCACAACATGCGTGACACACATGTTGTGCCATCACCATCGCCAAGACTGTCCACTTGTCAACATGTGCAACTCAACAATGATGTTGAGTTGCACATGCCAACATTCGCACTGTCTCATACTCATCAACCTGTGGGTAAAACCCCTGACAGGTACAGTACCCATGCGTGAGTGCTGAGTCCAGTTTCGACCACATCTTGACCCTCCAAGCCAAGCTCCAGGAAAGTTGTGAGACCAGTGCCAAGCTGCACTCGCTGACGACTGTGATGACAATATTCACGTTTCATTTTTCAGACTCTGGATACTTTCCTAGTGTACTATGTGAACAAGTATATAGATCACCATGCACATGTACAATGTCATTCTAGGTACCTGAAGCACATTTTGAGTGTCTATGCAGTAAAGTCCAAAAAGCCAAAAAAGTCGAAAAAAGTTGAAAAGTGTGTCCTGGCCTAAAATGGCACATGAAAAAGTGACGAAAAGTCAAAAAGTCAGAAAAGTCATGTGACATTTTGCTGATGGCTCTGCCTCGGGCCGGAAACCCTACGGGTTTCACCCAACCCCACAAGACATAGCTAGCATTCTATCGAGTACATAGCCATCATCTACATGTGTAGCTAGTTTTCACTACGCGCCCAATTTCTTTCCCCTCTGCTTCCTCGAGTGCCATGCCATCACGCAGACCCAAAACGGCTCGAGACTATTACGACTCCTGTTTGGCAGGTAAATGTTCGTTTTTACGTTTATGTTTATTTATATTTACTGTCTTTCCGTTCTCGGCGGCATTTCCGAGAACGGAAAGACAGAAACCTTGCCTAGTGCCTACAAACCTGACGGCGACCCCATCGACTGAACAAATCGCCCCTAATGCATTATGCATTGCTTTTGTGTGTCTGTGCGGCGTGCCCGTATCGG
>JBBPQN010000188.1:0-22392 GCA_038092575.1 Boletus subluridellus | reverse complement strand
GTGCCAATAATACATACTGGGGATGTTGACAGTGAATAGGATGGTCAAGGTACAGTGGCAGGTACTTTGTGGTAGGGGAAGATAAGTGACTCATATTCAAATGATGACAAATGTCAGAGGATATTCCTTTGACCACCAGAGGACATTTCTTTGACCACCTGAGAGCATCTCTCTAACTGCCAGAAGGCATGGCTTTGACCACCTGAGGGTCTCCTTTTCATCACCTGAGGGCATTTCTCTCACTGCCACAGGACATTCCTTCCACTACCAGAGGGCATTTCTCTCACTGCCAAAGGGCATCCTTTTCACCACCAGAGGGCATCCCTTTTATTACCTGAGGGCATCCCTCTCATTACCAGAGGGCATTTCTTCCACTATCAGAGGACATCCCTCTCACTTCCAGAGGGCATTCCTCTCACCACCAAAGGGCATTCCTCTTATTGCCAGATGGCATCCCTCTCACCACCTGAGGGCATCTGTCTGAGTACCACATAGGAAAAGTGTGGCAACATGTAGGAAAAAGTCTACTAAAAGTCTACCAAAGTTTATTGAAAGAGTGTAGGAAAAGTATACCAAAGTGTATCCAAAAGTCTGCCAAAGTCTATGACAAGGTGTAGGAAAAATGTGACCAAAAGTGTAGGAAAGTGTAGGAAAGTGTACCAACAGCATACTGGCAAAGTGTACCAAAAAGTGTACCAAAAGTATACCAAAGTGTAGGAAAAAGTGTATAAAAAGTGTACAAAAAAGCATACCAATAGTGTACCAAAATGTAGTAAAGTGTAGTCAAGTGTAGCAAAAAAGTGTAGTGAAAGAATCCTAGAAAGTGTAGTATAGATTAGATTAGATTAATGTGATTATCAGTGACATAACACATGGTAACTGCATCAGATCTGCTTACATAAATGTAGATTGACATCAGTGACATAATTTCCCAGGTACAGATCATGATGACATCAGTAACATGCTTTCCACTTATGTAAGCATTGCAAAAGTGCCACTACTCCTACCAAATAACCATATTTGATTATGTCTGAAATAGTAACTATGAGACATATGTTGTTTGCATCACCACACTTCCTCCCTTGATTGTGGACATATTTGGCATATCTAGTGTTATGGTCAGTGACACCCTCCCATCTTTTTCCCCTACCATTCCTTTGGACTATCCCAGGTCATCCCTCTGGGACAATATCATCGCTTCCCTGCAGGACTATGCAGTGTCTGACACTGCCTTCAAGGACAGCCTCCTTGATCTGTTCCCTCCCGACACCACCTCCTTTTGATCCTATTTCTCCCATCCTGGTTTGTCCCAATTCCATATTGATCCTATTTATGTTCCATTTCCTCCCGAGGACACTGCCCCTTCCATCACATGCTTCTTATATGTGATATGTGTCTTACCTCATCATCACGATAGTGCCTCCCCTTACATTACATTCAGACTCTGACTCACCTGCCCTAAACCAACTCCAGGCAGTTTATATATTCATGCTCCACCTGTATTGCTTCTTTAACTTGAACCCACACAATCTAGCGTGTATCTTGGAGTTCACTGCTGGCTTGCTTCTCTCACCAGCTCTCTTGCTTCATTCTTTGCTTCACTATCATCTCTCTCGTGAGAGCGATCTTCAGTTGATCAACATAGGGTGTTGATTGTCGTCTGACTCTCAGGCCTGAGCAGACTAGGGATGAACTCCAGCTACGTGTTGGTGTTCCATTGTTACATTGGTTGTAACATCTAGAAGGCATATATACACCAACAAGAGTATATCTAACTGCTATATTGTGCCTTTATGTGTCATACAACAGCATAAATAAATAATAAGGCACTTTCTATGCTGCAATTTATTATAGGCTGGAAAATGGATATATGCATATTGTAATATTGTGGACCCTTTGCACATGTGTACACCCAGCTCCCATTAATTTTATAGGATCCTCTGACCATTGTGAAAGCTTGTATAAATTGATAAAACACACATTTGGTACACTTTGGCACACTTTTTGGTACACTTTTGACAGATGCCCTCAGGTGGTGAGAGGAATGCCCTTTGGAAGTGAGAGGGATGTCCTCTGATAGTGGGAGGAATGCCCTCTGGTAATGAGAGGGATGTCCTCAGGTAATAAAAGGGATGCCCTCTGGTGGTGAAAAGGATGCCCTTTGGCAGTGAAAGGAATGCCCTCTGGTAGTGGGAGGGATATCCTCAAGTAATGAGAGGGATGCCCTCAGGTAATGAAAGGGAGACCCTTAGGTGGTCAAAGGCATGCCTTCTGGCAGTTAGAGGAATACCCTCAGGTGGTCAAAGAGATGCCCTCTGGTGATCAAAGGAATGTCCTCTGGTAGTTAAAAAAATATCCTTTAATGATCAGAGGGACATTCTCTGACATTTGTCATCATTTGAATATGAGTCACTTATCTTCCCCTACCACAAAGTACCTGCCACTGTACCTTGACCATCCTATTCACTGTCAACATCCCCAGTATGTATTATTGGCACTTTCACATACAGTACCCTATCTGCATTAAGGACAATACAGCATAAATTGTATTGGTATTGTGACCTAACCTAACTATCTCTTTACCCTCTCACTTCCTTCAATACAAAAATGAAAAAAGGGCAGAGGGCAGCCCTCTTGTAGGACCCCAGACACCCCTCCATACCAAAACATGCTCAAAACCACCAAAATAACATATTTCTATGAGGGCATCTCAGGGCATCCCAGGACATCCCTCTCACTCAGGGCTACTTCATTTATACCATAATATGACCTAAAAATAGCTTTTCAGACTATGTGAAAAAATGACCCACTGCCCTGGGAATGCCCATAGTAAAAGAAGCCTTTAGCTTCATGTTTTACTATCAAAAAAGATGAAGCTAAGGGCTTCAATTGGGAGGTAACCTGAAGTGGGAATGTCAAGGTTCAGTTGGAGGAAAGAGGAACTGACTAAGTTGATAATTAGGCTAAAGAATGGTACAGGAGTATTCAGAGATTTATATACTACAGAGGTGGAGTATTACTAATAGACTTTGTAAGAATTGGTAAGTAGGAGTTGGAATGCAAGTACTGCTGGAGCTTTGCTCCTAAGCAGAAACACAGGTATGGGAAAAGTATATATCAAAGCTAGTATGTATGGAGATAAGAGCTAGGATATAAGGTTAACATAAATTATGGACAAGGTCCAATGGTCAGGAACTGCATCTCTAGTGAGAACACACTGGAGTTCATATGTATAGAAGCAGAGTTGGTCCAAAGGACTGGGATTGGACTTACAAGATTTCTGGGATATGACAGGGGTAGCAGGTCTTTGAAGTTGCTGGCCCAGTCAACATTTGATTTTGCTGGCTGTACTAGGTTCCAACTGCTATTGATTTTAGGGTGGTGTCACATACTGTACCTCTGACCTCCAGAGGCAATTCCAACCATTGTACATATGAACTCTGGTGTGTTCTCTTTGAGACACAACTCCCTGACCCTCGGATCTAAAGTATATACTGTATTACTTACAATACTTATGTTCCATTCTCCTTATATATTAGCTCCACCCTCTGTCCCCCACTGATCCTGTGTCTCACATAGAGCACAGCTCCAGCTCCACTCCTCCTCCAATTCCATATTACTCAGTACTTACAAATCTGTCCCACCTCTGTTACTAATCCCTATGCCTCCAATGTATATAAACTCTCTGTACATACTCCTATAGCTTAGTTCTGATATCAACTTTGACATGGACTCCAAACCCTCTGAGTCACTCTCACTCTCACTCTCACTCTGATCTGCTCCTAAGTCTGAGGCACCATGAATCAGTGAGGGCGCACCATATAGGATGTGTTACAGTTTTACCCACAACAATGGTACTCCAACCAGGGATGCTACTTCACGGGAGATCTTGATGACAACCGAGTCAAGGTTGATGTCAGCAACAACCACAAGAGTGAGAAAAGTGTGGAAGTGAGTAGTACAAGGGAAGCCATATTCCCAAGGAACGAGAAGTCTCACTAAAGATCTTCTGCAGAACAGAGAATCCAGGGTATGAATGAGTAGATTCAAGTTAGAGAGCTATTTGAGCTCAGCTTGAATACTTATACTAAGTACAGTGGTTTAGGGCTGGTCTAAGGAAATAGCCCAATAAGGTAAGAGAACTCTAGGGTAGGCATAACCATGTCAGAGACACATCGCATTGTATAGCATGTGATATCAGGAGAAACTGGAACAGGTATAATAGGATCAATAAATTGGATGATGTAGGATCAACAAGGCTGTCTGGTTGAGGGCAGGCATTGGAGTCTACAATCCAGAGGCTGTATCTTGGATGATCTAGGATCAACAAGGCAGGTATTGGGGCATGTAGGGTCAACGAGGCAGTACTTGGGTGATCTTCGATCTGTGGGGTGATGAGCCAGAGCCAACCAGGGAGAGTCAGATCAGGAAAGATCCAGGGAAACTCCAGGGAGGATCCAGTCCTTGTGTTACACAGAAACATAATGTCCAGGGGAATGTCCAGTCACTAGAGGATAAGCCGGAGTCCTTGTGATGAAAGGGAACTCATTGTCTGGGGGAATGTCCAGTCTAGAAGCAAGAGCCCATCTGAGGTGTAAAGCCAGGGATTGTCTGTTAGGCAAGAAAGGGGTAGCTGCGAGTCGTGATTGTTGAATACAATCTGGTAATACAATGGTGGGGGCTATGAGGAATGGAACTGAAGGGGAAAGTTGTGATGGGGTTGTGGGAAGGTCACAGGTGACACCAGGTCACAAAAACCATAACAGGGTGGAGCCGACACCTCAACCCCTCTGAACTCCACTTCTCCAGAGTTACCCTCAGGAGTTCTGGCATGGTCCTAATAGTATATTAAAACTTCTACTTGCTGATCACATCACTTGATTTTCAATTACTTAGAATTTTGTACCAAAGTGGAAAAACCTCCATCATGACCCCCTCCGCATTTCTCACAAATTCCATACCCTCCATCATGACCTCTGCCCCTTCCTGCTATGATACCCTTAGTGTCTTCACCAGTCATTGTGAATGTCTAGTAATTGTGGATCTTCATAGGTTCTGTGGTTTCTCCCCTTGCTGTCCTCCCAGCTCTGCCTCACAGGCACTCCCATTGAGGAATCCAACTCCAGGATCTCAATCCTTGGGTTGGACTACTCACCCCCCTACAACTTCTAGTCAGCACTCCAGTCAAAAAGCACAGGACCAGCCCACTTCACTGAATGGTAGAGACTCCCCTGATGACTCCAACACACCCGAGTCAGATCCTGATGACTCTGAAGATGAGGCATCTGATGCCCTTATGCTCCTTGCCCACTCCATCTGACAACTAGCCAGGTCTAGTCATCTGATCCCCATCTCTGTCCAAAGAACCAGAGTCCACATACCAGACCAGTTCAATGGATCGGACTCCCACAAACTCCGGGCCTTCCTGGTCCAATGGGAAATGAACTTTTAGGACTGCCCTAAAATCTTCTTCGTCAATTTCAAATCCAGAAAGGGATGACTCATGAAGCATGGATTGTGCAGTCTTAACCTGATCTAGAATCTTTTGTTTTTCTCCATGAATATAAGTTACTTCATTTGCTCATATGCATTCTGCAGGTATGACTGTGACTCCTTTATTGTCTTGGTCGATTCCCACAGCATGATCTTCTCTTCTAGAGAGGGCATTGGCTTTTCCCATGGACATTCCAGCTTTCTTAATAAGTTCATAGTTGAAGTGTGATAAATATTGCACCCATCTTGCTTGTCTGTGGTTGAGATCTTGAGATTTCATGAAATACTGGAGGTTTACGTGATCTGTCCAAATTTTGAATGATTTCTCAGCACCTTCTAGGTGATGATGCCATTGTTCAAGTGTGTGAATAATAGCTAAAATTTCTTTGTCGGCTATTGGATAGTTCCTTTGTTCTGCTGTCATGGAATGTGACGAGAATGCTACTGGATGCCATTTTCCTTCTTTTTCTATAGATAACACTGCTCCTGTTGCAAAGTCCAAGGTGTCGCATTCTAACTGGAAATTACAATCGTTATCCAGGTAAGCAAGGACAGGAGCCATAATAAAAGCTTCTTTCGGTGTGTCAAACACGTTTTGTTCTTTTTCTGTCCATCTCCATGTGAGATCCTTTTCTGTGAGGTCATTTAGTGGTCTAGCCACAATAGAGAAATCTTTAATAAATCGCCTATAGAAATTGGCAAGTCCAAGGAAACTCTGTACTCCTTTTACGTTCATAGAAACTGGCCATTTTTGGATGGCTTCTACTTTGCTGGGTTCCATCTTGATTCCTTCTTCTGAGACAATCATGCCTAGAAAATCAATCTTCTTGGTTCAAAATGTGCATTTTTCTGGTTTTATAAATAAATCGTTTTCTTGGAGATGTTTGAGTACTTCTAGAATGATCACATTGTGTTCCTCTTGATTCTCATTTTTAGTGAATACAAGGATGTCATCTATGTATATAATGACGACTGCTTGCATATCATGGAAAATGTCATTCATCATGGCCTGAAACATGGCCAGGGAATTGGTTTGACCAAAGTACATAACCAGTGGTTCATAACTTCCCCTATGACAAACAAAGGCACCTTTCCATTTGTCACCTTCTTTGATGTGTACATTATTGTATCTCCATCTGAGATCCATTTTTGTGAACAACTTCGCACCCCACAATTAGTCAACCAATTGGAAGATCAGTGGCAGTGGGTAATTGTTCTTTACTGTCCATTCATTTAGGTATTGGTAATCTTGTACCATCCGTTTCTTTCCATCTTTCTTGGAAATAAGGAAGACTGGTGATATTTGTGGAGATTTTTTATGTAATTGTTCGTCTACAAAGTCAGAAACTTCTTTTTGTTCCTCAACAGACATAGGGTACAGTTTTCCCTTTTTTGGCTTAAATCCTGGCTTCATGTTGATTGCATGGTCCCAAGGTTTTCTCTCAGGCATCCTTTCAGAATGTTTCTTTGAAAATACATCTAGGAATTGGTGGAATTCCTTGGGAATCATCTGCTCCACAGTCTTCTCAGTAACTGGCGCACTCTGCTGCTGCTCAGTTGTTACCTTCTTTAGTCAATGGTAAACATATGGCATATCGTTCATTTCCCTTTCTTCTAGGGTCCTGACAAATACAGGTCTGTTGGATAAAAAGTAGCATGTCCTCGGGCAATGTGTGAATCATACTGATCCTGTTTGCCAGTCGATTTCTGGGTTGTGTTTGGACAGCCATGTGTATCCTAAA
Organism: Boletus subluridellus; assembly: GCA_038092575.1. Taxonomy (NCBI): domain Eukaryota; kingdom Fungi; phylum Basidiomycota; class Agaricomycetes; order Boletales; family Boletaceae; genus Boletus; species Boletus subluridellus. Next base: position 15,157 of record JBBPQN010000188.1, on the reverse strand, counting down.
ATTACTGGGTTCTTTCCCAGATCTGTAACTTCCACTACTAGCTTCTCAGGGTGTCCTTGATAGTCAATTATTATTTTCACGGTGTGAGAGATATCTCCTGCAGAGTTCTTGGTTCCATCCACATTGAATATGGGTATGGGTTGTGTGAGCCTCATAAGCAAAAGTTTATTGTCCTTGGCCCATTTGGCATCTACAAAAATGCTGTTTGCTCCACTGTCTAGGAGTGTGTGTGTTTCATGCATTTTGTACTTGGTTGTGGCCGAGGCCACCTTGATTTCGAGGTTGATTTCTCATTTTGTTTTTACAGATCTGAGACAGATCTGTTCCGGGGTTTCGTAATTATCATTGTTCATATTTTTTTTTGTATTTGTCTTGACCGAATTAAGCCTGCATTCCCCTGCAGCAAACTCACTTTTGTGAGACCCGGTCTGGGTTTGAGAAGTAGAAGGTTTGTCGTTTGTATTGTTAAATAAATTCCTATTTTGGGAGTTGAAGAACTCATGTTCTTCTTCTCCATATTTGATGTAAGAGGAAAATACAGAAAAACTATTTTTTGTGCTATTTTCTATTTTCTTTTTGTCCATACTTGACTGAACACCCGGTTTATTCAGCGACTTTACTCTTTTCCTGACTCATTAGCCAAGAAGTCTGCGAAATAGGCCTTAGCAGCCTTGAAGTCCATTGCTGTGACCTGCTTTATTCTTGCATCAGTCCCAACTCCCTTTCCAACATCCTCATTTATGCTAGATGAATCCCTCATATTCACATGTATGTATATTGTGATACTTGCTGCACCTTCAGCTATGCCCTCCCCCAAGGAACTTGCATTCCCTGCATTTCTTTCTAGGTTTGGGGCAGTCCTTAATGAGGTGTGGGCCTTGGCAGTTGAAACACTTGCCTTTGCTGGTGCATATAGCATCTATGTCCATGGGATCACCATGGCCACTGTATATACACACTCCTGTGGAGCTTCCTTGTGCCTGGTTTTGCCAGACTCTTCCTTGGTTGCTCCATAAAGCGAATGATTCAAGAAAGTTCCCAGTCTTCTTGATTTCAATTAAGTATGGGGTGACATACTTCTTCCTTTTGCCATTGACAAAGATATGCTTTATGATCTCGTCACAAATATTCTTTTCTAGGATGTAAACTCCCATGTTGTCTCCACATTGAGACCTTTCGTATTGTGCAACCCACCAAGTTAGGAAGAACTTGGTGTGTTCCTTGGGACCCTGCTTCATTCATGTGAGAAGGTCCATGGCATTGTTGGCATCAATGCTGGGTTTAAAATGGTCTTTGAGGAGCATTGTGAGCTCCTGGTCATCTGGCCACATGTGGAGTGACCCACACATGTACTTGGCTAATTGATTTTGGACCCATATACCAGCCCTGTTTTTGTCTTTGCCCTTTTTGGAGCCTATTCTTGACAAGATGGCTATAGCCTTCTTCTTGTCTGTATTGAATGTCTCAAGGTTGGCATCAATGAAAATATTTAGACAAATGAACCATTCGTCAAACTTGTTGTAGCTTCCATCGTATAATTTTGGGTCAGGAACTACTTCAACCTTCTTGGAGACCTTCACTTCAGTGTTGGTTGAGTGTACACCTGACATGGCGAGTTGTTGCAGCTGTTGTGTGAGAGTGGCAAGCTGTGCTTTGAGCATGGCAATGCGAGCGGTGTCTGTGGACATTGTTTGCTGTCTTGGTGTAGGAGATGATGGTGGGGAGATGTGAGGGCTTGCATAATCCTCGTCTGTCTCATGGTGTCCTTGTGGTTCTCGGTATGACAGGTTGGGCGAGTTCTCTTTCTACATAGCTGTCAGATTATGAACCAAGCTTCTGCTTCATAGGGATGAAAGTCTTCTTCTGTGCAGGTGAATCCAGCTCATAGGAAATTGAAGAAGTGAGGTGGAAAGTCTTCTTCTTGTTTTATTTTGATGGTGTTGTTGGGATCTTCATTAAAGATGAAGGCTTCATAGGGAGAAGGGGATCTTTTCTTGATAAGGATTGAGATGTCCTCAGCTTTGATCATCTGTAAAAATATAACGTAAAAATTCCTGGGAGGATCTTCTCACTCCACTAGGTGTGAATCAAGTCAATGACCTTCTTGACTTCACTGTAGAAAATATCGTAATATGAAGTTGGGTGGGCACAATACCGCTCTTGCACCACAACAATGTATGAGGTAGTAGAAAAAGTATGCCACACGAGGACACTTGCACATAGCAAAAAAAAGTCTGAAGGGTTTTGGACCAGTGTTTAAACCAATTAAGAGTGCTTGAGCTCAGTCCTGCACTGCCCTAGATAGCTACAGTAAGTGCCTTCACACACGTATAGGGTAGGTACTGTATATGTAAAAAGAAAACGGGTAGTGCAAGTGTGCGAGAAAGGTAAAGAGTGGTAAAAGATCTCATTAAGCCTCGAGTTCGGCTGTGTTCCCTTTAACACTAGGGGCTGCATGTAACGATGAGGAGAGTAAGTGGATTGAGTGACAGAAGTGGATTCTAGTCAAGTTCTTATGTTGGCAACCTCAAATCAAATAATAACTTGGGCCACTCAAGCACTTAAACTGACTGATAGAGTGAAGAGAGAGTTAGGAGGAAATCACAACAAGAACTTGACTAGAGTTCTTGGAGTATTGGATTCAAAGTATATATATGTTTTACATGTTTGTACTTATTATGACACTGGTCCATGGGTGTGAGGCTATGTAATGATGAATCATGGGAGTATTAGTAAACTATGCTGAGTAAAGTAGATGGAGATTAAATACATGAGATTGACACATGTTATAGGTCTAGATCTAGTTTGCATGATCACGTGATGAAAGATAAGATAAGGTCATGTGATATGAAGATGTGAAAGGGTCACGTGACTAGAAAAGAAAGGGATGAGAAAAAGGGTTCATAACACCATCTACACCTCTGATCTGGCACTCTGTGATGCCCTCACCTCCTCCACCTAACTCCATTAATCCATAACCTCTGAACTAGGTAACAGTACTCACCCATTTTCTGGCTGCCTCTTCAGCCTCCCTCTGCTTTCGAGCCTTCTCCACCACTGCCTGGTGTGCAGCATCCTCTTCTGCCTTCCTCTGCTCCTCCTCCACCCTCCACCATTCCTCCTCCACCTTTCACTCCTTGATGCAATGTCACCACTCAGCATACTTGGTGGCACACAACTCATCATCATCATCTGCACCCTCCACCAAATGGTCTTCAGATCAGGTCTTGATGTTTTCAATGTCAGACATGGTCATGGTTCCAGTTCAAGAAGCTTGGATCACACACCCCAGACTTTATATGCCCCCATGTCACACTCCACACCGCTTTAGACTCTGCCTCTGATTCTGCCTCGCATTGTATCCTCTAATAGGCCCTCAAGGGTTCAGGCCTAAGAGGGGAATACTGTCACATACTGTACCTCTGACCTCTGAAGGCAACTCCAACCTCTGTACATACGAACTCCAGCACGTTCTCTTTGAGATGCAACTTCCTAACCCTCAGACCTAAAGTATATACTGTATTACTTACAATACTTATGTTCCATTCTCCTTATGTATTAGCTCTGTCCTCTGTCCCCCTCCAATCCCGTGTCTCGCATAGAGCACAGCTCCAGCTCCACTCCACCTCCAATTCCATATTACTCAGTACTTACAAACCCATTGTACATACTCCTGTAGCTTACTGTAGTTCTGGTATCAACTTTGACATGGACTCCAAACCCTCTGAGTCACTCTCACTCTCACTCACTCTCTGATCTGCTCTGAAGTCTGAGACACCATGAATCAGCAAGGATACACCATATAGGGTGGAGCCAACGCCTAAACCCCTTCAAACTCTGCTTCTCTGGAGTTACCCTCAGGAGTTCTGGCACAGTCCTAACAGGTGGTATGGTGGTGCTGGTGCTTCTGGGATTACAGGAAACTGTGGAAACTCTGACTCAGCTGTTTCTGATGGGGTGTGACTCTAACTGGAATAGGCTTGTTCCAAATGGGAAATGGGCAAGCAGGCATGTGATGAATTACTTGTTGTACAAATGAAGAAGTGCTAATCAGTATCTAATATGGATGGTAATATATAGGTGCCCTAAGTAGTCCTTGGAGTTGAAGAGTCAGTAGAATTTGATCAGGAAGATTATGGAGCATGGAATTCCTGTACCAATAAGGATTTTGAGTAGGGCAAGGAGAAGAACAATGGTATAAGGGTAGAAGTTGTGCAAGATTTAGTAATCTCTGGTCAACTTGAGCTCTGGCCTCATTAACCTGTTTTCAAATTCTAGCCTGTCTCCACTGCTCAGCTCTCTGTTGAATATCAAGCTGTACTCCCTCTTGAATGATTTCTGGGATCTCTAATGGGATAAATGCTCTATGTAGAGCATGAAAGATATCATCTACAAGTGTAGACTGATCAGATGGGGTGTGTGGGGGGGGCATGGGCAACTGATCCATGGTGATTAAAAATGGACCCCCAGTTGACTGGTTCTGGGAGTGGAGTGGGTCTTAGCTAGGAGTAGCTTGATGGTATATCTCACTGATGGGCATGTACTGACTGATTGACAAAAATCAGATTGGAGGCAACCTGGTGTGGTAGGGGCATAGGCTGGTGCAACTACCAGTATCACTATCAAAATACAAGGGGGATGGCATGCTCTCTCTCTTTACCTTTAACTTTGATGGAAGCAGGGGAAGAATGACAGGGAACTCCTCTTTCTTGATATACATGGATACTAGGAGACTAATTAATGGTTAGTCCAGGTAGATAAGGATAAGGGTGAGGACAGATCCTATTAATAGACTAGTGGTTTTGCTAGAGTCAGTGAGATAGCTAATCTCAAGAACATGAGGCTAGGATTCTACTCTAGGCCTCTAGCTAAGTCTTGTCCTAATGAAATGACCAACACTTACTATGAAGTGCCAGCCACCAGAGAGGACAATTGTAGATGGAATATAGCTGCAAGAAGTATTGGAAAATCTCCAAGAGAACAAGACTGAGGTCCTTTGGAGGGCAACTTTGGCCTTATATATATATATTGTCTAGAGGGTTACACTGGTATATACTAGATCTGATAATATGCTATGCTACAGGAAGTCAAGATGAGCCATATGGAATAGGAGCATAGCATGGAAGTCATAATGAGTCAGTGTGAGTTGAAGGTAGCCATGAGGCAGATATGAGGCAAGCACTAAGTCAAAGTGAGTCCTTGTAAGTCACTTATGGTGAAATAGGTCTAGAAGTGTCTAGGTATAAGGGGCAAGAAAGGGGGAGTCTAGATCATGGTCAAGGACTTGAGCATTTAGTGTCTCAGATGATAGGGGCTATTAGATAGGGGCTAAATGTGAAAGTTGCTCTAGAAAATCAGGAAAAATAGATAGAAATATAGGAAAAATGATAGGGTCTGTAACACTACCCCTACCCCACTGTTCTTCTCCTCACCCTCCTCAACATCCTTGTTGGTACAGGAATTCCCAGATCCATAATCTTCCTAATCATATTCTACTGTCTCTTCAACCCCAAAAAGTACTTAGGGCATCTAGATGTCCATATTAGATACTTGATTGTATCTCCCTAGCTTGTACAACAAGTTATCTGTCACATTCCTACTTGCCCATTCTATGTTTGAAATCAGCCTATACCAGTCAGAGGTGCACCCCTATTAGAAATTGCTGAGTGGAAATTTCCAGAGGGTCCCATAATCCTGGAAGTACCAGCACCCACCTATCAACCTCATATCAACAGTGGTTGGCATCCAGGATAGCCAGTGAATTCAGACACTAACTGGGCCAGCAACTTCAAAAGACCCACTACTCCCTATTCTTCTCATTAAATGTGGACAGAGTTACTCAACATCAGAAATTAATCCTCAATCAGAAGAAGCAATTCCAATCCCACATTATCTCATTACTCAAATATAAATTGGATACACTCTATTACCCCAATTGATCTTATTACCAACTCTTGAAGACATCTTGTTATCTCAAGAAACAGACTACTTCTAGCCAATCCAAGAAATCTTTATAAACCAGTACCTCTTTGCTCTATTGTATTTTATTACTCTAGCAGCCATTCTCATTGCACTTCTTGTCTATCATGCAACCTATAAGGACCAGGGCCTTTGTATTGATATCAGAAAAGGAGATGGATATTATATCTTATCATTTGCCAACCCCACACTCCTCACTAAATTACATAGATAAGGGGTTTGATCACTACTGCCATATTACCAAGAAAATAGAAAAGAAAAAGAAGACACAGACTCTACCCCAGGCCTTGAAGATATGCCTGAAAAACACATGGGAAAACACAGATGGTTGGGACAATATGGAATAATACAGAAGGTTGGAACCCACAGACTACTGGTTGGGACAACAATATAGATCCAGAATCCAATCACAACACACCTGAGCAGATGTCACAGATCTTTGATAACATCCCAAATTTTCAAATCATGGAGATCACTGGCAAGTTTTACAGCAATCTTTTTCAAGCAAACTAATGTCAGAAACATGGTCAGGACTACAATTTTGGCAACTTCATGATATATCTTTTGTCCCAACTTAGTTGAGCTCAACCAAATTCCATTAGCAACTTATGAACACTACTAACAAAGATGCCCAGTGGGCCTTGATCAGTACTCAGTTCAGTCTTTGCTTGGCATATGCTAAAAACCTAAAAGACAATCTGGATCAAGCCAACACACAACTTGCCACCATAAGTATCTAATGTGCCAGCACCATCAGGATCAGGATCATCATCAGGAGGCAGATCCAAAGTTGAAATCTACCAAGATCCTGGAACCCCTAATAGAGAGATCACTAAGTTTGAAGAATGGTAGCTTGGCATGAAAATGTGGATCTCAGTCAATACTGACACAATAGTTCCAATATTATTGAGATAATGATCAGAAAAAGAAGAACACACTGACATATTCTCTTGTAATGAAAAGAAGCCAAAGGAGCACTTTACCAGATGCTACAACTGTGGAGGAAATGGCCATCAAGGCAAAAATTGTAAGAACTGGATCATCAAAATGATATATTAGAAGGCAGATAATGAATAAGATAATTGTAGGTAAGCTTTGATCAAAACTTCACCATTTCCCTGATACCATGGCCGAGGAGTGTCCCAAGTCTAGATTTATATATTGTTCATAATGTGTGTACATGTTGTTAAACAGCTGGAATCTCACAGCTGGAGTCCACTGTCAGAAACTAGATTGGAAGTAATGTAAAATGCGACATACCTGGAGTCCACTGTCAGAAACTGGAGGAAAGCAAAGACAGTGGACTCCAACTACTGTAGGAGTGAACAACAAACAAATAACAACAACAACAACAATGCACCACAATATGGCACAATATTCTAAGTATGAAAATGGAGTGCACAATCAATGATTCCAACACATGTTTGTATCAGATCTACCAATATGGATATATATGGGAGTGATGGAGATTAAAGGCATGAGTCATAACATGAGTCAAGCATAGCCATGAAATGGAAGAGTGGAAATGAAGGACATGATGCAACCACATGCAGTGGCAGAATGGAAGAGAAGAGAAGTCATGCACAGCACAGAGATGAATGTGGGAACAAATATAACTATAAAGGATTAAATGTGTCTGTTAGAGTCAGAGTGACTCAGAGTGCATTGCAATGACTGATGGCATAGCCTGCATCAAGAAGTCAAGTAATAAATGAGTCATGTGACCCATCATGTGATCTAGTCACATGATTTTGAAGATGAAAATAAGTTAAAGTCAAAAGAGAAAAGAGACATCATAGAAATTGTTACGGTTGGTGGTACCCCCCATCTTTTTCCCCTACCATTCCTTTGGACTACCCCGGGTTGTCTCTCTGGGACAACATCATCGCTTCCCTACAGGAGTATGCAGTGTCTGACACTGCCTTTGACACTGCCTTTGAGGACAGCCTCCATGATCCATGCCTTTCCAACACCGCCCCCTTCTGATCCTATTTCTCCCATTCCAGTTTGTCCCAATTCTGTATTGATCCTATTTATGTTCTGTCTCTTTCCGAGGACACTGCCCCCTTCCGTCACGTGCTTCTTATACACGATGCGTCTCTTACATATGTCATACACACAATAGTGCCTCCCCTCACGTTACATTCAAACTCCAACTCACCTGCCCTAAACCGACTCCAGGCAGTATATGTTACGTTTTATTCCTTTCCTCGTCATCCTCTTCTTTTCCTTTACACAAGTACGACTCTCACCGTCGCCCCTATGCCTATTCCATTGGTTATTTCTCTCGCCTCACGGGTCTCCGAGTTGTCCTAGCCCCGCTCGGACCTTCTCCTTTCTATCCCGGTCTTCCGGTTTCCCGCTCCCCCTTTTGTTCTGCGGAATCCCTTCCTCCTTTCTCCATAGGATTCCGTGACTGTATTTGACCGACACTATATCCTTTTTAGTTTCCATACATTCCCCTACGCCCAGGCTAGCTCAGTATATAAACCCATACTACGCTTAGTAGTACTCCAATCTGATTCTGCTTTCTCCTCCCTTGAAAGTCCCTCTGCACGTGTGGAGCGGATACCTTGAAACCCTCGAACCCCTTGACCTCTCGAGCACTCCTCGAGTAAGCCGTCGTGCAGCTTCTGAGAAGCACGCTTGAACTAGTCGGACATTAATTACGTCCGCCTACTTCTCTTCTTGATCGTCGGTCCCCTTGAAACTTAGAAAGCCTACGTTCGGCTCTACCCGAGTCAAACGTAACAAAAGAATCAGATTATCCTCGAGGGCCTACCTCCGTCGTAGTTGCCCAACATTTCCCATCGACGACCCACTGTGAACCCTAGCTGGTCATCTCCACGACCACCTCCCCCTGAACCACCCTCTGAATCTTCCTCTGGAGAAACCGCCTCGTCTGGCGAGGAATCCGACGAAGATATCCGGTTGCACCACGGACCGGAGGACCTTGAGTTAGCCAACCGACTACCCCACGCCCTAAACCTACCTCGACCTCCTACTCCCCCCTCCCCAACTACCGTTACCTCCTCCCCCGTCTTCCCTTGCAACCCCGCACCTCGCCCAAACCAACCAGGAGTAATCTCCTTCCCTCCCCAGTCCTCCCTTCCCCCGTTCCCTCGACCTCCCCCCCCACCCATGGCTAACAAACCCATCAAACTCCGTCTCGGAGCCCCCGAACCGTTTGACGGTTCCTATGAATCCTCGACCCGATGGTTGGATACCGTCCGGGTGTACCTCATGGTGAACGAAGACGTTTACAACACTGACGCGAAGAGAGTTGCCTTCGCACTATCCCACATGACCAAGGGGTCCGCCGCCACCTGGGCCTCTACCTTTCGACTCACCGCCCTTGCCGGGACCATCCCCTCCCTCGGAACCTTCGTTGACTTCGTCGATAAGTTCAAAAAGGCTTTTGAACACGAAGACGTCGTGAACAACGCCATCGCTTGGTTGTCCACTTACCGGGTGACCAAGGAGAAGAACGAGACAACCTTCTCCCCCGCCGTGAACCGATTCATCGCCGAGTTCAAGAACAAAGTATCCCAAGCCAAGATCACCACGGACTCCGTCCTCATCGGATACTTCTCAGCCGCCCTCCCCACCTACCTCATGAATAAAATCATGGGGATGGACAATGTCCCCACCACCATCACCGACTGGTACTCCAAGGCCGTCCTCTTCCAAACCTACAGCGACCGAGCCAACGAGATCGCCAGAAGGAACCGCCAACCCTTCCGCCAAGGAAACCCCTACTACACCCCCGCCACCACCTCCTCCTCCAAGGCGAAAGATCCAAACGCCATGGACGTCGACGTAGTCCAAGTGGCCAAGCTCACCCCTGAAGAGCGAAAGAGATGCATCGAGAAGGGGTTATGCTTCAGGTGCCGAAAGGCAGGACACCTCTCCACCCAATGCCCCTCCTACCCCTCCACCCCCCCGAAACCCTCTGGACCTAAGAAGGTCAAAACCTTGGCCGAAGAAGAACTCCCTAAACTCGTCGAAGTAGAGGACGAGGAGGAGACTGTCGTATCTCACATCTCCTTCTCTCAGGATTTTTAAACAGGGGAACTTCCTCGACGCAAAGTCTCCCCTCGATATCACGTACCAGTGTATTAGTACGATCTTCCGCATCAATGACCATCCCTGTTCAATTGATCGTACCAACGCACACCATGAAAGCCGTCGACACCTCTGCCTTGATCAACAGCGGTGCAGAAATCTCCTGCATCGACTGGGACTTCGTCAAAAAGCACAGACTACCCACCACCAAACTCGACCAACCCATGATCGCCCGGAACGCCGACCACACCATTAATAAAAAGGGGGTGATCCGCTTCTCCACCACCCTCTTCGTTAACGTCGAGGGAGTAGCCATGAAAGTCCTCTTCCACGTCATGAACCTAGGAAAGGACAACGCCATCCTCGGCCTACCCTGGTTGAAAGATACCAACCCCGTCATCGACTGGAGTCGCCGGACCATCTCTATTGAAGAATCCCGCGACCAATCCAAGGAACTATTCCAAGCCCACGTCTCTGACGTCAGACGCCATGATTCTTCCTTCCCTCGATCCACCTCCCCTCCGCCCAAACACGTCCACGTCGACACCATCACCGACTCCCACCTGTTTAAGTACAACGAGTGGGAGACCGAGTCCGAATACCTCACCCGGGCCGACCAACACCGGGCCCTCCAACGGGTCCTCAGATGCGGGACCAAATATATCCCTCTCGGATCGGCACACATCAAGAAACTCACTTCCGCCACCGAACTAGCAATCTCCGCCGAGAAGTCGAAGCCAAAGAAGACCCTTCCCCCTGAATATTCCAAATTCGCCTCGGTCTTCGATAAGGAAGCCACTGACCACGTGCCACCATCCCGACCCTACGACCACGAGATTAACCTCACCGAATCCTTCACCCCGAAAATCGGGAAACTCTACCCTCTCTCCCCCGAAGAAAAGACCGCCACCGAGGAATTCCTCGACGAAAACCTCCGATGTGGCAAGATCAGACCCTCGAAATCCCCCCAGGCCGCCCCGTTCTTCTTTGTTAAAAAGAAAGACGGAGGACTTCGACCCTGCCAAGACTACCGGTATCTCAACGAGCACACGGTCCGAGATGCCTACCCCCTCCCATTAATCTCCGACCTCGTGGACAAAGTCAAAGATGCCCGAGTCTTCACTAAGTTCGACGTACGATGGGGGTACAACAACGTACGCATCAAGGATGGCCATCAGTGGAAGGCCGCCTTCGTAACCCACAAAGGACTCTTCGAACCCACCGTGATGTTCTTCGGACTCACCAACTCCCCGGCCACCTTCCAACGATTCATGAACGATTCCTTCCGCGACCTAATCGCCGAAGGATGGCTAGTTGTCTACATGGACGACCTCCTGATCTTCTCTCCGGACGAGAAAACCCACGAAGAGCGAACCCGTCGCGTACTGGAACGGATGACCGAACTCGACCTCCACCTAAAGCTCGAGAAGTGTTCCTTCGCCGTCTCAGAGATCGAGTACCTCGGGATGATCATCCGTCCTGGACAAGTAGCTATGGACCCCGTCAAGCTTGACGGAATAGCCGCCTGGCCCACCCCCACCAAAGTCAAAGACGTCAGGTCCTTCCTAGGATTTGCCAATTTCTACAGGCGATTCATCCCTGAATACTCTACCATCGCCCGCCCCCTCATTGATCTCACTAAGAAGGACCTTCCCTGGAACTGGTCCCCATCCTGCTCCTCCACCTTCGATCAACTAAAGAAGGCCTTCCTCGCGAAACCCGTCCTCCAGATGCCCAACCACTCCGCCCCCTTCGCCATCGCCACTGACGCCTCCAAGTACGCTTCTGGCGGCATCCTCCTCCAAGCCAACCCTAACGGCGATTGGCTCCCTTGCTCCTACCTCTCCCAATCCTTCTCCCCGGCAGAGAGGAACTACGACATCTATGACCGCGAACTCCTCGCCATCATCCGCACTTTGAAATCCTGGCGCCAATACCTCCAAGGATCCCCCTTCCCCATCCAGGTCTTCACCGACCACAAAAACCTCACTTACTTCCGACAACCCCAGAATCTCAACCGTCGACAAGCCAGGTGGCTCCTCGACCTTTCCGACTTCGACCTAAAAATGATCCACGTTCCAGGATCCCTCCTCCCCGCCCCCGACGCCCTCTCCCGCCGTGCCGACCTTCTACCCCCCTCCGACCTTGATAACGAAGGAGTTACCCTCCTTCCGAAGACCCTGTTCACCCGCGTCATTGACGCCGCCCTCCACAACAAGATCTCCTCCTCCTCCGCAGGCGACCCCCTCGTCCTCAAATTCCTCCAGTCCATGAAGGACGATGTCCCCTCCTCCTTCCGCAATCGCCTCTCCGACTGGCAATGCACCGACGGCGTCCTCACCTACCAAGGACGCGTCTACGTCCCCCCAACCGGCACCCTTCGACACGACATCCTCGAACGCTGCCATGACCACCCCACGGCTGGACACCCCGGCCTGCAGAAAACCCGACAACTCGTCGCCTCCAAATACTGGTGGCCCGGCCTCGCCACCTACGTCCGCCACTACGTCTCTGGCTGCGCCACCTGCCAGCAGAACAAGAGTAACACTCATCCTACCGTTCCCCCGCTCACCCCCATACGCTCCTCCGCCTCCCGTCCCTTCCAACAGATCTCCTGCGACCTCATCACCGACCTCCCCCCTTCTGATGGGTTTGACTCTCTATTGGTCGTGGTCGACCACGGGCTTACGAAGGGGGTGATACTCTGCCCCACCAAGAAAACGATCACCGCGGAAGGAGTCGCAGCACTCTTTTTCCACAAAGTCTTCCTCTGTTTCGGACTCTACGACAAAGTGATCTCTGACCGAGGACCCCAATTCGCCTCATCCTTCGCACGAGAAATGGGGAAGCTACTCAAATACGACCTCTCCCTCTCCACCGCCTACCACCCCCAATCCGACGGAGAAACCGAACGCGTCAACCAAGAAATCGAAACCTACCTCCGCATCTTCTGCGGAAATGACCCCTCCTCCTGGGCCCAGAACATCTCTCACGCCGAATTCGCCCACAATCATCGTCCCCACTCTGTTACCAACCAATCCCCCTTCTTCTTGATGATGGGATACGAACCCCGCGCCCTCCCCACCGTTCTCCCTGAATCCCCCCTCCCCGCAGTTGAATCACGGATCAAAAACCTGTCTTCCACCCGAAATGAAGCCTTAGCTTCCCACGAGCTTGCTCGGCAAGTGATGGCCGCCCGATCAAAGAAGGGCTTCACCCCGTTTACCAAAGGAGATAAGGTGTGGCTAGAAGCCCGAAACCTAAAATGACTACTCCCGAACCCCAAGTTCGCCCCCAAACGGGAAGGCCCCTTTACCATCACCCAAGTCCTATCCCCAATCGTCTACAAACTACGCCTCCCCTCCTCCTGGAAGATACATCCCATCTTCCACGCCTCCCTTTTGTCTCCTTATAGAGAAAATCAAATACACGGAAAGAACTTCCCCGCCCCACCCCCCGATCTTGTCGCTGGAGAAGAAGAATACGAAATTGAAAAAGTCTTGCGCCATCGCGGACCCCCGTCTCGCCGCTCATACCTTGTACGATGGAAGGGGTACTCCACCGAAGACGACTCCTGGGTTCCCGAAAGGGAATTCAAGAACGCCCCCGACGTCCTCGCCGACTATAAGAGGAGTCTTCGCCCCCGAAAATAACCCCATCCTTTCATCCCACCAACATGGCCATTGAACGCTTCTCTCCCCCACCGACCTCGCCTTCTATCTCTCTCTCTTCCATGTCCTCCCTCCCCACCACCGAAGACTCCGTCGCCATCGACCCCACCCTCCTATCCGCTCCGTACCTTGACCAACAACCCATCGTCAACGACGTCTCCGAACCCTCGTCTCGCCAAGCCACCCCCGGTTGGCAGACCACCAACTCCACAACCTCCGTCATGTACGGAGCCTCTACCATCTTTGCCCCTGTCTCCGTCGCCTCCTCCGCCGTCACCATACCCGCAGTTAACGTCCCTCTCTACGCCCAACGACTCCGTGACGACTTCCCCACCGCACAGGACATTGCTACTTTAAATAGTTACCTCTTAGACCCACGACTTTCTCTTCCTATCGAGAGTCATCTCGACATTGGCTCCCCCCTCTACGCCCTCTACAGATCCTATCACCAGGTCTGCCGACTCCGAACCATCACCCAGAACTTCTCCCCCAATGCCGAAGCCGCCCTCACCGCCCACGTCGTCGAACACATCCGCAGAGACCTTGAAGCCGCCCATTTCATCGCCTTTTACCAACTAGGAATGTTAGAGTTCCTCGAGGACGTCGACCGTTACCTAGCCGCCATTAATTGCCAACACCCCAGTGTCCCCACCGTACCTCCCACATCCCGATCCGAGCACGCCATTTCCGACTTCCATCGTCCCTCGCCTTGGCCCTCCAACACCACCCTCGTCTCTACCTCCCCTACGAGCTCCCCCGCTTCCCACTCTACCCCCTCCGCTTCTTCCTCCCCTCTTAACACTGAAGAGGAAATCGTTCTACAAAGAGTCGAAGCTATGTGGACAGGCCACGACGGAAGAACACCCCTTCCTCCTTCCCACCCCCGCTACCACGAGGCGTGCCTCCAATGTCATAGGCTCGGACACCACAGGGCCTCCTGCCTGTATTACCAGTGTACCATCTGCCTCAGATGGGCTCCCAGACACCCGCAATATGGCTGCCCCCTCCGCCGACCTGGGACTCCTCCCCTTTCCCCAGTAACTTCAACGTCCTCTCTCCACTCTCGGCGCTCCACCGATGACTCCTCCCCCACATCTCTGCGACGAGGCCGTCCCCCTCGTCGACCGACCACCACTCGTCGTGTCACTACCCAACCCCGCCGACGACGAAGATCCCCCTCCCCCACCATCGACAACTCGTATAACGAGATAGATGACGTGGGCTATAGCAACATGGCTGGCTCTCCCACCGGCATGGACAGAGGCCTCTGAAAACATTATATCTCTTCGGTGATTCGATGTTTAGAAGGGAGCTAATGTTACGTTTTATTCCTTTCCTCGTCATCCTCTTCTTTTCCTTTACACAAGTACGACTCTCACCGTCGCCCCTATGCCTATTCCATTGGTTATTTCTCTCGCCTCACGGGTCTCCGAGTTGTCCTA
>JBBPQN010000187.1:0-22428 GCA_038092575.1 Boletus subluridellus | reverse complement strand
ACTGTAGAGAGAAGAGATAGTTGAGAGGGAATCCCAACAAGAACTTGACTAGAGTTCTTGGGGCGTTGGATTCAAGGTATATATACATTTTACATGTTTGTACTTATTATGACACTGGTCCATGCGCGTGAGGCTATGTAATGACGAATCGTGTGAGTATTAGTAAACTGTGATGAGTAAGATAGACGGAGATTAAATAGAGGCAGTGCTAGACGTTCTAGACTGACGGAGATTAAATACATGAGGTTGACACGTGTTATAGGTCTAGACCTAATTCGCACGGTCACGTGACGTGAAAAAGATAAGGTCACGTGATTGTGAAAATGTGAAAGGGATCATGTGACTAGAAAAGAAAGGGGTGAGAAAAGGGGTTTGTAACAGTCACTCTTGCATGCTCTCTTGTATCCCTGCCAAACCCACGAATATCTCAGGTGTGGGTATCAGTACAGGTATCAATTTTAGATACCCGTTGATATACCCGTACCCTCAAGCAGGGTGCGGGTATATCAGTGGGTACGGGTGCGGGTATGGGCACTGCCACCTGGGGGTATACCCACGCTATTGCCTAACCATTCCTCATTAGGCATTTTTGCTTTGTTTTCCCACCACCAGCAATAAATCATGCCCCAAATCCTACTAGTCTTTGATAGTTGCAGAGAGCTCTAATGGTCTCAGCATGACTTGGCATGACTTGGCACAGTGGAGTGCATGCTCAACTATCTCCATGCCATATCTGGAGCTTCCTGAACAGAATTTGACAGTCTGATAATATTGGTTGGCTTCCCACACATCTCTCCTTCACTCTCCTACCTGCCCTTGCCATTGTCAACATCAAGCACACTGTTCAACATGCTCTTGGCACTTTGCCCTCTGTCTTGTGGCATCCTACACACATCTCTTTTGCCTCCCTACTGGTGCTTGCCATTGTCAATGTCAACCATGCTATTCAGTGTAGTGTTGCTGCAACTCCAGCTATTGACCAACTTTAGCCATAGCTGGTGCACAGCTAAGTTGGTCAATTGATAACTGCAAGTGACATTAGTCATGTGTTGGCTTTATCTTAATTAGTCATAGCTTTCAGCCCTAAACCAACAAAGTCACAGGACTACTGGGTGAAATTGATCTAGTCATTCATTCAACAGACTGTCATGACAAGGGTATTAGGGTCACTATGTAATAGTAGATCCCAGAGTGGACTCAGTGGAGAGTAAGATACTAGAATGCTAAATGCATGCCATCATATGGACTTTGAAGCAGTGACAGGAGTGGGTGTCAGTTCTGCCAAGTCATGGGCAGCTCCCAAGTCTTTGAGTGGAGGAGCACTCTACTGGAGGCAGATACTATTAGAAATCATATTAGTGGACTCCAGATAACAGCCACACGATACTCACTTGTGCATATCCCAAAGCCCCAACACCATGAGAAATGATGCTGACTTTAAGCAGAGGGTCTGCATGTCCCAGGAACCAACCACAGACAGCATGAGCTGCATGACTGGCTTCATGGTATGCAACAGTCTTTTTCTCCTCAGGACTGAGCATCCTACTCTTCCATTTCAAGCCAGCAATCACTCATTCAATGGCACTCTCAAAGTCATCATTTGCAACAAATTCATGGCCCTCACAAGCTGTGTGGAGTGCAGCCTTATTGCAAACATTGGTAATATCAGCACTGGAGAAGCCCAGAGTGAGAACAGTGAGCTTCTGGGCCAATGTGGATATATCCAAGAGCTCCTGTGTGAGAAGGTGTTAGCGACCTCAAATCTAATAAAGACTTGGAAAGCTCTACACTCAATACTGACTTAGAGACAAGAGGAATCTGATGAGAGTAGTGATTCTATGGCCCAACCTGGCCCCAAAGCCCTGGCTTGGGCCCAGCTTAGGGGGCTAGTGGCTTCACAAAATTACAAGCCAGGCTCCAGGACTTTAGAGCCCCTAAAGATGGCCTGGCTTGGCTTGAAAGCCCAAGCTTAGGCCCAGGCCACAGCTTGACATAAGATGCTACCAAAATGCTTGGTACAAGATAAAATATAGTATATAGACTTGAAAATAAGCTATTCATTAATACTACCATTTCACTTATCCTCAGTCTCTCCATCATCATTGCCAGAATCTTGCTTATCATGCACCTTGGGAGCAAGCAAAGAATCCTCTGAGTCTCAAACCAGGACACTTGACCTTGTACTACACTTCAAGAACTGAAGGGCTTCCATGACATTGGCCTTGAGATGGTTGTGGCACTTGGTGATGGTTATCCCCACAGATGAAAATGCACATTCTGATGATATGGAACTAGCCATGATGGGGAGAAAGTCCTGTGCTAGGGATCTCCACACTGGATATCGTGCAGAATGCATTTCCCACCACTGCACAATGGTGGTGTCACTGAGATGTTCCTGCATGTTGAGGTAGTTGTGGAAATCTTGCAGTCACAGGCATATGGGATCACCACCATGCTTGCTGCTCTGGTTCCAGCTGATTGTGTCCTCATTCTTGCCATCACTCTTGTTGTCAATATCAGACTCCAAAAGGGCATCAAGTTTGGAGTTGCATGTTATGATGTGATATTTATGGTCTGTGGGCTGTGGGGTGTTGGTGTCAGAGTTGTACATCACATAATAACATTCCTTGTACTATTGGATTCATTAATGGAGAATATGATTGAGAAAAAAATAACTTACAATTAATTCAGCACGCTTCCTTGCTTTATTTGCAAGCTGTTTGCCCCAATTGGCATGGATGTAGTTGAGCTTTTGATGAGAATCAAGAACTATAGAAAGAAAGCAGGTGTCAGATAGGTATGACATATTGCAAGACCACTTACTTATTGCTATGATATGTGTGTTGGATGTCATTGTATGCTCATAGCAGTGGGATATTTTTTGTACCCCTGCTTCAAGCATGGCACTGAATTTTGTAAACTTCTTGCTCTTTGTGTGCGATGACCATGCTTTGTGTAGCATCTCCAAAGCTGGGAGGGCTGTATGTAGTGTAGGTCCCTGCTCTGTCAAGAATGCATGTTGAGCATTCTTTGCAAACTAATGTGAATGGCATCATGTCAGTGTGTGATGAAAGAAAAAATAACAATGATGTACCACAAGAAGGGCTAGAAGGAGACAGACTTGGTCCCACTCCTCTTCCAATAACTGGAGTCCCAGGACTTTGTGGCACTTCTCTGGATTGTTCCTGTAATCTTTGAATGTAAGCTGTTTGATAAAAGTGTTGATGTCCTATATTAATATCAGCAAGTGTAAGCACACAAACATCATTAGATATGCTTACCTCTTTGAGTTCAAGTGCATGACTGAGCATGTTGAATGTCAAGGACCATTGGACTTTCATATCAAGGATGAGTTGCAATGGGGGAGTGTGTCTGAATGGTCTTGAATAATTCTTTGTGCTGTGCTGATGAACAAGCCTAAGAAGAATACCTGTCAGTGTCTTGGCAAATCCAATTACATGTAAGAGTACCTACCTTGACAGAGATGGTGCAAACAAGGCCAATCAGGTTTCAATCCTCACCATTGCTCAAGACAACAATGTCAGCATCAGGTGAGGAGGGATTGTAATGTTTTGATGTGCTATATGTTGCAAGGAATGTCTGCATCGCAAGATTGATGACATGGGCCATACAGCTTGATAGACACATATAATAGTCAATATATGCAGTTGCCAGCTGTTATGATCAGGACTAACTTACCATAATTGTTGCTTCCCCCCATTAAAGGGCTTACCTGTCTCAGATATCAGAAGATGTGTGAACTCTGTCATCATTGTGTCATTGTTGCTTGCATTGTCACTTGTGACATATCCAATCTAATTTGATGGTGAGGAGAAGTAAGTGGACAGTATAAGTTACTGTATAACTAGCAGATTACACACCCTATGAGTTATACCCAGGCATTTGACAGCTTTATACAGTGCCTGCCCAAGATGGACCCCATTGTGTGCTTTGTTGAGCTGGATGAATGTGATAAGGCCTGTGTAAAGGGTCCATATGTGGGGCATGTTCTCTTCAATCCATGATGCAGTGATGGCAAAGTAACCATCACAGTTTGAGGCTTGCCGTGCATCACAGGTGAGGTTGATTCATCCTTGAACATTTTGGCCCTATTGTACTATGTTAGTTGAGTAATGTGTAAGGATATGCATACGTACTGATAGTTTCTTTTTGAGTGAGAGGAAGTCAATCTTGAATTTCTTGATAATGAGCTCATGCATCATAGTATGACCAGGCACCTTGATCCTGTTGGGAGTGTGTGAGACAATGTTGAGCAATCTTTGGAATGTCGGATGCTCCATGCAATGAATAGGCTGTAGCATTGTTTGTTAGTGAGTTAATTGTGATTGGTGAAATCACTTACCTGGTCTGTCACAACACTGGCAAGCCACTCAAGAGCAGCATTGCAAAATGCAGACTCTGAATATTGAACAATTGTACCCACTGGTATAAGATGACTATCAAGGAAAGGTTGCCTACTAATGCTGGTGCTGGATGAGGTGGTGTCATGCTGATGAGCCTTTTCATCTTGGTGGCATTTGGTGTCCATGGGTAACATAGATGTGAACCCATTGTTAGCAGCCCACTTCTGATACATTTCCTTGTGGGCTGCTTGCTGGTGACGCCACAACATAGTTGTTTGATCGACGATAGCAATGCACTTTTTGAGTTGTTTGCTAGTACATAGATAGTTAATGAAAGTTTGATAATGCAAAAAAAAGGTAACACATCTGCAAGTGTTACAATCTCAAACCTTCTTGTTGTCCGAGTTAAGGTACAGAGCAGAGAAGTGTACATCAATGTCTTGAGTACATTCAGCCTGTCCCCTCTTGGTTGGCTCATCTACGTCAATGACTTGGATGTCCTTGAGCAGGCTGTCAGATCCAGTAGTAGAAGTCCCATCACAGGCAGGTCCATTGGCCTGTGACACTACATGATCCTTCTGAAGCCCTATGAAATATTGTGAGGAATTAGTATACAGTCACTGCAAACTCACCTTTTTTCTTTT
Organism: Boletus subluridellus; assembly: GCA_038092575.1. Lineage (NCBI taxonomy): Eukaryota > Fungi > Basidiomycota > Agaricomycetes > Boletales > Boletaceae > Boletus > Boletus subluridellus. Next base: position 17,420 of record JBBPQN010000187.1, on the reverse strand, counting down.
TGGATGGGCTCTTGGCATTAGATTCAGCATTGGATATGGCAGCATCAATGTTGAGGACTTTCCAAGTCCATTTTGGGCCAGCCTCACCAGCAGGTGCTGGTGTATTGTCACCTTTAGGTGGCCATGTTGCTACCTGAGCTTTGTGGTGGGAGGAAAGCTCCAAATCAGCAGCATTCTTGGCACATGTTACATGTGTGGATGGTACAGCTGTATGTTTGGACCAGTAAGGCTGTTCAGTGTCAGACATATTCCCTGTAATAATATAATAAGTGAATGAATGGGATTGGCAGACAAAATGAAAATTTCATATCTGCATACCATTTATAGTTATTGGCTCTTGCCAGTAACAGGAACACATGGCTTCAGGGCTTCAGGGGCCTGGCTCAGCTCAGCTCATGACTTCTCAAAATGGCAAGCCAGGCTCCAAGCTCCACCAAGCCCCTAATGTGGCCTGGCTCGGCCAAGCTTTTTGGGGCCCAGCTTGATCAGCTCAGGGCTTTCAGGCCAGGCCATGGAATCACTAGATGAGAGGGAATCCCAACAAGAACTTGACTGAAGTTCTTGGGGCATTGCATTGTGGGTTTATATACTCTACAGGGATTTGTACATGTTTACAGTAGATCTATAAGATATGCTGTGTACAATGAGTCATAATGAGTGTAAGTGACTCATGGTGACTCATAGGCATAGCCTTGGGCATAGGCTGTTAATGAAAGTAAGGTACCTGTTGGTACTGACGTAGTGTCCTAGTCATCATGACTTAGATATGAGTGGAGATGAAGAGTGAGTCCTTGTGACCCAAATGGAGGCAATATCCCTTGATACTGGCAGAAATAAGAGTGGTGATTAAGTTGGCTGTGCATGGCTATGTGAGCAGAGATTAAGTGAGGCAGTGCTGATGGAGATTAATGAGGCAGTGCTGAGCTAGGTTCTCATGGTCACATGTGCTGATGTAATGTGGTCATGTGATGAAAGAAGGTCACGTGATTTGAGAAAAAGAATGTGGTGAAAAATGTATCTGTTGTTACAGTTTTGTGACATTCGTCACTTGTGACCTCCTCACGACCATGTGCCCTGGCGGCACCATGCCTTTTTCCTTCTTATCATGGACTACCCATTGTATTACCAGATCATATTCGACGATCAAGACTCGCGGCTACGATCTCCCCTTCCTAATGGACAATCCCCGGCCTTACGCCTTGGATGGGCTTCGCTTCTAGACTGGACACTCCCCCATAGGATGATGAGTTCCCTTTCATCACAAGGACTCCTAGGGATCTCACCTATCGACTGGACATTCCCCCGGACGTAGCGTTTCCGTGCTACACAAGGACTGGATCCTCCCTGGAGTTTCCCTGGATCATCCCCTGATCTGACTCCTCATGGTTGGGCTGTGGCTCATCGCCTCATTGATCCTAGATCTCCCGGCACTGCCTCAATGACCCATCATCATCTGAGAACTGCCTCGTTGATCCTTGATCACCCGATCATTGATCCTATTATACCCGTTCCAGTTTCTCCCTTCATCATGTGACACATGATGCAACATGTCTTGGACACGATTTTACCTACCCTAGATTTCTCTTACCATATCAGGTTAGACCGGCCCTAAACCACTGTACTAGTATATAAGTTCGAGCGGCGCTTGTACTTATCTCTAACCTGAACCTACTCATTCATACCCTGGGTTCTCTGCTCTACAAGAGCTCTTGGTAGACTATTCAGTTCCTTTGACCCAGTTGGTCATCGTATACTCGCTTCCTCACTCACTCTCTCATCGTCGTTGTCTTCGACATTGACCTCAACTCGATCGTCGTCTTCAAGGACTCTTGAAGAGTAGCATCTCAGGTTGGAGTACCATTGTTGCAGGTCAAACTGTAACATCTATAACAGAAGGAGAGGCTTGAGGTGCACCATAAAGATATCTTTCCAACTGGACAAAAGATCATGAACATGAGATGATCCAACACCTATGAACATTGCAACAAATTCCAAGCTGGAAACAGAAAGAAAGGGAACATTGGCCTCACTAGTGGTGGCTTTTGCAAGGAGAGTCTTTTTGATTCCAGGAGAGCCTGACAAGATAGCTGCACGGGGGATCTTTGCACCAAGCTTCTTATACTTGGCAGGGTCCTTCAAGAACTTGACAAACTCCATAACCTCCTCCTTGGCCTTGTCCATTCCAGTGACATCCTTGAACTTGACTCTGACATTAGTATCCTTGTTAAACAGCTTTGCCCTGCTCTTTCCAATGTTGAAAATGCTGCCTCACCAACTGCCTGCTGAACCACCAGCTTGGTTGCTCATGTAGAAGAGGAGACCAGTGAAGAGAATGGTGGGTGCAAAGTTGAGAAGGATATTTACTGTGGAGATTTCATTGTGATAAGCAACAGATATCTATTCATGACTTGGGATGCTGAGCTTGTTCTGGACTTCTTTGAGCTTGCACTCAAATGCTCTGACACTTTCTATAGAGAAATAATAGTCACCACCACTAATGGTGGCAGAATACATTGTTCCTGTTGCATTGGAGTGAAGCTTGATTCAAACTTTTTGTTGATTGATGGTGATAAGCTTGTCGATGAGAGCCTTGTCAAGGAATGCAGTCTGGAATTCCTGCCAAGTGATCTCCTGTGAAGATGTGGAGAAAGAGCCACTCAAGGCATAGACAATGGTGTTATGCTTGACTCAGGTAGAGGTGAGCATAGACTTCTATGGCAAAGGTCAGCCAAGGTTCAAGAATAGGGGCAACATGAAGAGCCTCTAGGAATTCAGAGGGTCTGGATAGTCAAGCACACACTCAGTAGTAGTGTGGAGACTAGTTTAAAGGAGTTCAAGTACTAGATGTCTAGTAGGGGTTCAGATGATGTTTGGCAAAGTAGATCAAGATTGAGAAAAGTATAGAAGTACAGGAATGGGATTTATATACCCCTTAGCCTCAGTGATGAGTAAGCAATGGAAACAACTAGAAAGTAATGGAAAATTCTAGGAATACAACCTATGAAACTTGGCAGAAGCTAAGAGAACAAGTTTTAGAATGTGCCAGAAGGTGGTAGAAACCAATGGAACTGGGATGGAAGAGAGATACTGGATGGGGCTAGAACAGCCTGGTCACTGACGAAGAAATAGGGGTACACATAGATTGGCCAATTGAAGGAACAAAGAAAGAAGATGAAGGAAAAAGAATGAGTCATAATATTATCTCCTGGTTATATTCAAATCTCTGATAAGAACATTTACAGATCTATAGATCCTCCAACCAGGGATCTGGTCATGTTACTGATAGCCTCGTCATTGAAGACATCATCAGAATTGTCAATGATGGGGAAGGGGGATTGATGATGATGAGGGGTGTGAGTGGAGCAGCAAGAGGCATTGTGCAATGCCAACATGTGGCACATGGAGTGCAAGGAGGATGTGGTGGATTGTCCTAAATGAGCTAAATGAGAGAAGGTGATCAAAGGTAAAGGGGGTGGTGGTTGACACCAAAGCAGACAGGAGTATTATGGGTGCCCTGGGGCCCAATGGGTACAGTGGGGGCATTGGTAGTAAAGGCAGTCTGCCTGTTGGTGACCCAGGTGGTGGCAGTGTAAGCAGGTCTCCTGATAGTGAGGGTGTAATGGTGGGAGAGGGGCATGACTGTCATGTCCAGTTCACATGGCTTCGACTCATTTGAGGATGGTGACTTCTTCACCAGTGAGGGGGAAAGAGGAGGTGGTGGGGGTGCTGTCTTCAAATTGGTTAGCCCTAGAGATGGGCCCTACAGCAGATTGGGAAGTAGTGTTGGATAGGGCTTTAAGATAGCAGTCCAAGTCCTCCAGGAATTCCAACATTCCAAGTTGGTAGAAGGTGAGGAATAAGGCAGCTTCCTGTTCATGACATACATTTTCAATGATATGGGAGATGAGGGCTGATTTGGTGTTAGCAGAAAAGGTTTGGGTGATGGTACAAAGGCAGAGAGTCTGTTGGTAGGTTTTGTATAGGGCATATAGGGGAGATCCAATGTCAAGGTAACTTTCTATGGGGAGAATGAGATGAGAATCATGTAGGTATAAAATGAAGGCAGCAATGTTGGCCTCCATGGGAAAGTCATCACAGAGGTGCTGGGCATATGTAAATAGGAACAGTCACTGAAGGGATGGCAGTGGCTATGGTAGTGAGGAAGATTGGGGCAGATCCTGGGAACCAGGGGTGTAGGGCCATAGCTCTCCAGCCAGGGGTGGCTTGGCAGGAAATAGGGAGTGATGAGTCATCTATGATGGTGGACATGGTAGAGAGGTCAAGGGTGGTGGATGGGGAAATGGAAGAGACTGAGGACAGGGAAGGGAAAGATGGAGATATGATGATGTTTTCAATGGACATGATGGATGAGATGAGAGCATTGGATTAACAATAGAAGGAAGGGTTAGCCCTTTTATAATCTGTGAGGACATCAGGGGCATTGTTCAACTCCTGTTCTGGGACCCAAGAGTCTTCTTTGGTGGAGTATTCCTTCTATTGGATGAGGTATGTAGGAGTGGCATGAAGGGGCTCCATGATGCCATATGATTTTTTCAATTTCATATTCTTCTTCCCCAGTAATAAGGTCAGGTGGGGAAGCAGGGAAGTTCTTTCCATGGATGGAGTTCTCATGGTACAGGATAGTAGGGAGGCATGGAATATGGGGTGAATTTTCCAAGTCATGGGAAGATGGAGTTGGTAGATGATAGGGGATATGACCTTGGTGATGACAAAGGATCCTTTTTGTTTAGGGGTGAACTCAGGATTTGAAATGAGTCAGACCTTATCTCCTTTCTTGAAAGGTGTTATGATATACTATATTTTCAAACATTTTTTAACTTAGCGCATTCGCGCACTACTTTACATCCTTCAGACTTTGAAGTCACATGATGTGCACGTGACCATGGGAAACTACACGTGACCTATGGTCTAGACAAACACAATGCACACACGCCTTATTAATTTCCGCTTTTCTTTCCCATCATCATTCTTCTTCTCTCACGAACTCTTCTTTCATCTATCTACACCTAGTAGTCTTTCCCATGGACCCTATGGTCCGTGCACCGTCTTGTAACATATATGAAGTAACTATACTCAACTGGACTCCCCAGTCTAATCCATTTGTTCGCTGCGACCTACGTCCTTGCGGCTGAATTAAGGAAGACTTGCCTCGCCTCTATTCTTACTCTCCTCCAGTCTTATCTCTTTTGGTTTGGTGTAGCCTTGTCGAGTCCCCACCAGTGATTGTTCGAGACTTCTCACAACACTTGGATTAGACTGCATACACTGCCCGGACTCTAGGGCTAAAGAGAACCCACTGGTGTTTTCCAGCTTTCATTTTCTTTACGTTCGCCACTTTAGAATGTGGGGCAGTACCCCAAGCTTTTGTCGTGTTAGTAGAACTTTCTCAGTCCCTCCCTTGAGGTGATACCTGCGCAAGGGTCGTGCCTTGTTTGCAAAGAGCGATATAGGAACCACTGTCATCGTGCAGCCTGTAGCCGAGCTTATATCATCTCGTTAGTCCCTCAAGTGATTGGGGAGGTAGAGCATCAGTTCCTAGTTTTTTTTACGTTAGTATATGTGCCAGTTTGTTCCTGGGCTTTGCGGACCCCAGAGAACTTGTTACGAGACTTTACAGAGAAGAAGATACTATCTCCAGTCGAAGGTTTACTTTTTTAGATCCTCTACTTGCCACATCCCTCGAGCTTGGTTGAAAGATACCTCGCAGTAAGGATTAAGCTGGCTCACATTCGCACAAATCGAATAGTGCAACAACCCCGACCGGTACAAACTCCTGCTGCACCAGTAGCCCCTCCTCCTCTTCCTTCCCCCCCACAGAAGCACATTCCATATACTGAAAGATACTCCGATGCTCAACTCGCACTCTTCCGTTACGTCCAGCTTCAACGTAACAGGCATCGCAACAATTACTTCTCCGACTCCTTCTTCCTCCAACACCATCGTCCCTCCTCCTCTCATTAAAACATGACGTCCGTTGATATCGACGATCTCATTAACCGCCTCGACACGCTCGCCCTGAGCAAGGAGCGCTCGAATATCTCAAAGAAAATTGTCAACCCCGGAAATTGGGATGGCGACCGCTCCAAGTTCCGCCCCTGGTGGATCAAGCTTCGACTTTGGGTCGATGCACAGGATTGGAAGGATAACCGCGTCTGCACGGTTGCAGTCCTGTCTCGATTCGAAAAGAAGGCTGAGGGCTTTGCCCAGATCACCTTAGAACGGTACTTGGCAGAAGAAGAGGAAGAAATTCTGATCGTGGCAGGGTCCACGTTGACCACGCCAAAGGGTATTGTAGCATGGCCCAAATGGGCAGATCTCCAGATCGAGATCAAAGAATATTTCCAGATTGAGGTTCTCACCCACGAGAGTCTCAAAAAGCTACAAGCCTTACGGCAAGGGTCCAGACCCATAGATCTGTTCATTCAGGAATTCATTGTCCTGACCAAGGAATCGGAAATCGGATGGGACTTCGCAATCGAACTCCTTAAGAAAGCCATTGATTACTACATCTATTACCAAGCAAAGATGACGGGCAAAGAATCAGACAGCTTCTCTGAGCTCTGCAAAAACTACCGAGCAATCGGTAGAAACTTTGAACAGATCGCAATTGAACATGGTCCTCCCGCACGTCCCACGCCCTCTTCATATCGCCCCCAATACGCTCCTTGTCCTCCACGGCCTTATGGCCAACAATATTATCCGCCCCCGCCACGACCTCCTCCGGGTAACCATTCCCGTTTTACTCCCACCGGTACGCAGCCAGGTAGAGGAGCCCTGATGGAGATAGATGCCCAACAGGCTCTCCCATCTCGGCCCGATACCTGTACTTGTTACAGTTGCAACAAGGTTGGCCACATTTGGCCAGATTGCTCTCAAAACCCCAATAAGAGAGCCCCGCGACCGCCGCAAGTACGGCAGCAATACTTTTGGGATTATGAAACAGGTGCCTATGTGCCTGCTGCACCTTACCAGCTGTCCGTGCAGCACGCCCAGCACCAATACGGTCGTCCCCTTCCCTCTCCTCCAACCGCCACTCCCGCTCCATCTGCTCCCCCGGTTGTCACCCAACAAGCGGCAACACTGTCCTTCTATTCGGCAGAAGCTGAAGCCTTCTACAGAGACAAGTTCGAAGTAGAAGCCAGGCAGAAGGCGGCCTCCTCTTTAAATTAAATAAGTCTGTGAACGATGAGGGTGTTCATGGACCGGACAATTACGTTTCTTCTTCCGTTTCTCTTTCATCTTGTAATATTTCCACCGATCTTGTTGACTGCGATGAGTCCGATTTTCCTGTATGTACTTTGGACGATCTTCTTGGCAATATTATTCCCCACTCCGAAAGAGCGACTCAACAAAGTGTGAGCGTGGCACTGGAATTAAAACAAAGTGTGCTTAATTCTCTTGTTCACCAAGTAAGAAATTCTCCTATCTATAAATCCCTCAATTCTCCCACATCTATTTCTATTCGTGCAAGCATGTTGTCATTCGGTGGCAAAATGTCACTTGAGACACGTGTACTGAATTATAAAGATGGAAGTTGGCAATCTCGATCGTTTAAGTCCCTTCTAGATTCAGGCGCCTCCCACACATTTATTGACAAAGACTATGTTCTCTCTCACGGTATCCCTACTTATAGAATAGCTAACCCTATCTCGGTGAAAAATGCTGACGGCTCTAACGGAGCAATAGGCCAAGTAACCCACGCTGTCACTCTAATTATTGGGATTGCCGGCCATTACAAGGTCCTGGAAGCCTATGTGTCAAAACTAGGAACCCACCGCCTCATTGTCAGCTATGATTGGCTGGCTCGGCATAACCCCACTATAGATTGGGTCACTAAAACTATTTCTTTTCCTCATTGTACACCCTACTGTTGTATCATGGGTGATGGACCGTTTAACAAACCTATCAAGCTTATTTATAACCATAGTATAGAAGAAGGACTCAAGGAGAAAGTGCCCAAAACCTATCACGACTTCCTTGACGTATTTTCTGAGAACGAATCCGAAAGAATGCCGGAACGAAAACCCTGGGATCACACGATTGATCTGAAACCAGACTTTGCTCCCAAAAAGGGTAGAGTAATTCCCTTATCAGATGCAGAAATGGACGAAGTACGCACGTTCATCGGAAAAGAACTCAAGAAAGGTTATATTAGACCTTCGAAGTCCCCTCAAACGGCACCAGTATTCTTTATACCTAAAAAAGACGGAAAAAAGAGACTCGTTATGGACTATCGCTATTTAAATGAAGGCACTATAAAGAACGCCTATCCTCTTCCCCTTATTTCCATGTTGATTGACCACCTTAAGGGTGCAGACATGTTTATGGCCCTTGATCTCTGATGGGGTTACAACAACGTGTGAATTAAGGAAGGAGATGAGTGGAAGGGAGCCTTCGTTACTCCCATAGGCGCATATGAACCCACTGTTATGTATTTCGGGATGACTAACTCACCCCCTACTTTTCAGCAAATGATGAACGACATATTTAATGACATGTATGCTGTACTCGTTATCTATATCGACGATTGCATGATATTTACAAAAGGCAAGACGAAGGAAGAGCACGAAGAAATAGTAAAGGAGGTGCTTTCCCGTCTTCGCCAAAATGATCTTTATGTAAAACCAGAAAAATGTAGCTTCTCAAAGGACAAAGTGGACTTTCTTGGTATGGTAGTATCTAAAGAGGGAGTAGAAATGCAGGAAAAGAAGGTGTCTGGGGTATTAGATTGGCCGGTTCCCACACGCCTCAAACAACTGCAAGGCTTCCTCGGACTTTGTAATTATTATCGACGATTCATAGAAGGCTTCGCAGACATCGCATGCCCATTGAACGATCTAACCAAAAAAGACGTTCTATTCAAATGGGAACCGAAGCACCAAGTCACATTTGATTCCTTGAAAGCCAAATTTAAGGAATCACCCCTGTTGGCCTATCCTGATCGAGACAAAGAAATGCGTCTTGAGACGGATGCCTCAGACATTGCCACAGGGGCTGTGCTCTCGGTTAAGTGCAATGACGGTCTCTGGAGACCCTGCACCTTCATTTCCCACTCTTTCGACAGCGCTGAGTGCAATTATCCTATCTATGATAAAGAACTCTTGGCAGTTATTCGAGCATTAGAAGAATGGCGACACTACCTAATCGGTAGGGAAGGTTTCGAGATCTGGACAGATCACAAGAATCTCGAATATTGGAAGAAACCCCAAACCTTATCCGGTCGCCAAGCTTGATGGCACGCACTTTTACAGGAGTTCAATTACATTTTTATTTATAAACCTGGTACATCAAATGGTCGAGCAGATGCTTTATCTCGTTGACCAGACCATGGTGATGCTGTCACAGATCACAACCAGAACATTACTGTTTTGCCTCCTTCACTTTTTATTAATAACGTTGAACTGTCTTCCTCTTTCTACGATAAAATCATAAAAGAATCAGAAAAAATACGCAAAGAATCCTTTAACGAATACACTTACGATTACGATAACTATATTTTCAAAAACAACAAAAACAAAGTCTTTGTTCCCGAACCTTTACGTACAGAACTTCTCACTATTTGTCATGACTCCCCCATTGGAGGACACTCCGGACAAACTCGTACTTCTCACCTTCTCACCCGTCACTTTTCATGGCCTGGTGTCACAAAAGACATTAAAAATTATGTAGATAGCTGCCAAGTGTGTGCCCAAACAAAGGGAAAGTCAAAGGCACCGGCAGGAAAACTCCTTCCTTTACCCGCTTCTAAACGACCATGGGAGGATTTATCTGTTGACTTCATTACGGGTTTACCCGCTTCCCACGGTTACACTGTCATTTGCATCGTCGTTGATCGATTTTCTAAAGAAGTTGTTTTTATTCCCACTTATGATACCATTTCTTCAAAAGACTTAGCTATTATTTTCAGAGACAATATTTGGTGTATCCACGGACTTCCTTCCACGATCGTTTCTGATTGAGGACCCCAGTTTGTTTCAGACTTTACTTCCGAATTATGTAATCTTCTCTCTATTTCTCAGAAAATCTCCACCGCCTACCACCCACAAATCGATGGACAAACAGAGTGTATCAATAGAGAATTAGAACAATATCTCCACTCTTATGTAGCTAAGCGACAAACTGAATGGGCCGACTGGCTCAAAGTCGCTCAATTCCATCACAACAATTCCCTTACTACCACCACTGGCACTATTCCTTTTAACATCACACGAAACTATGCCCCCCACATGGGATTCGAAGGAAAAGCTAAAGGCATGGGAAAAGAATTTGGCATGGAGATGGGAAAAAGTCATAAAGAAGTAGAAGATGCATTGGAGGAAGCACGAGAAAGGATGAAGAAGCAATCGGAGTCTAAACGCTCCGAAGCTCCTAATTACATGTACAAGAAAGGACAACAAGTTTGGCTCTCAGCCGAACATTTGAAGCTCCCTTATACAGCAAAGAAGTTGACACAAAAATGGATTGGTCCTTATGAAATCCTAGAAGTCCTTCCTAACGCCGTAAAACTCAAACTGCCAAACTCTATTCGTATCCACCCCACTGTCAACATCTCACACATTAAACCTTATCGGGCAACCCTTCTGGGTCAACCAGTCTCACACCCTGACGCAATAGAAGTTGACGAAGAAGGAGTAGAGCAATTTGAAATTGATTACATTGCGGCATCTCGTCTCAAAGGCCACCAGCTTCAATACCTCGTACATTGGAAAGGTTATGACGAATCCAACAGGACATGGGAATCTGGTGATATTATTAACACGGCCCCTCAGGCAGTTGCCGATTTCCACAAAAGAACCCCTCGGCTCCTCGGAAACTTCATGGCCTTACCATTGGAGACTTTTCTTCACTCTTCACTCGTTATGAAAACTATACCGAAACTAATTATCACGGGACTCACCTGGAATTCGAGTCTTAAAGAGGGAGTAGTGTTATGATATACTATATTTTCAAACATTTTTTAACTTAGCGCATTCGCGCACTACTTTACATCCTTCAGACTTCGAAGTCACATGATGTGCACGTGACCGTGGGAAACTACATGTGACCTATGGTCTAGACAAACACAATGCACACACGCCTTATTAATTTCCACTTTTCTTTTCCATCATCATTCTTCTTCTCTCACGAACTCTTCTTTCATCTATCTACACCTAGTAGTCTTTCCCATGGACCCTATGGTCCGTGCGCCGTCTTGTAACATATATAAAGTAACTGTACTCAACTGGACTCCCCAGTCTAATCCATTTGTTCGCTGCGACCTATGTCCTTGTGGCTGAATTAAGGAAGACTTGCCTCGCCTCTATTCTTACTCTCCTCCAGTCTTATCTCTTTTGGTTTGGTGTAGCCTTGTCAAGTCCCCGCCAGTGATTGTTCGAGACTTCTCACAACAAAAGGCATAAAGTGTCATTTGGTGTGGGCAGCCATCACTTGTCTGGCAAGTTTGTGTGCAGCTAGGGCTTGTGGAAAGGGATTTCAAACAGGCTTCTACAGCGGGAAGAGGGGATTTGGAAATAAGCAAGGATAGGGTGCAGGGTTCATAGCCCATCATAAGGAAGAATGGGAATTGATTGGTAATGGAGTGGGGATGGTGGTTATGGGTGAATTCAGCATGGGTGATGTTTTCAGCCCAGGAGGTGGGGTTATTTCTGCAGAAGATGTGAAGGTAGGTCTCAACCTCTTGGTTGACACATTCAGTTTCTCCATCAGATTGGGGGTGATAGGTGGTGGAGAAGGAGAGGTCATATTTGAGTAATTTTCTGAGTTCTCTTGTGAATATGGAGGTGAATTGTGGTCCTCAATTGGAGATCACTTTATTGAAGAGTCTGAAGTGAAGGTATACTTTGTAGAAAAAAAGGACAGTAATCCCTTCTGCAGTGATGGTTTTCTTAGTAGGGCAGAGAATCACCCCCTTAGTAAGCCCATAGTTGACCACAACCAGTAGAGTGTTGAAGTTGAAGGACAGGGGGTGTTATGGTTTTTGTGACCTGGTGTCACCACGATTTTCCTCTACTCCTCATGGCACAGCCATTGTATTACCAGATTGTATTCAACGATCACGACTCACAGCTACCCCTTTCCCCTTCTAACAGACAATCCCTGGCTTTACGCCTAGGATGGGCTCTTGATTTCCAGACTGGACATTCACCCTGGATGATGAGTTCCCTTTCATCACAAGGACTCCAGGATATCACCTAGCAACTGGACATTCCCCCGGACGTTACATTTCCATGTAACACAAGGACTGGATCCTCCCTGGAGTTTCCCTGGATCTTCCCTGATCCTACTCTCCCTGGTCAGCTGTGGCTTATCACCTCATAGATCTGAGATCTTCTGAGCATTGTCTCATTGATCCTACATGCCCCAATACCTGCCTTGATGATCTACAATCATCTGAGATACAGCCTCTGGATTGTAGACTCTGATGCCTGCCCTTAACAGGACAGCCTCATCAATCCTAGATCATCCAATCTATTGATCCTACTATATCCATTCCAGTTTCTCCCTAGATCACATGCTACACAACACAACACATCTTATACACAGTTATGCCTCCCCTAGAGTTCTCTTACCATATCGGGTTAGACCTGCCCTGAAGTACTATACTTGTATATAAGTTCAAGCTGAGCTCGAATAGCTCTCTAACCTGAATCTACTCATTCATACCCAAGGTTCTCTGCTCTCTGAGAGATCTTTGGTAGACTTCTAGTTCCTTGGACACGGTTGTCCTTATATTACTTGCTTCTACACACTCTCTCTCACTTGTCAATGCCATTGCCAACAACAACCTCAACTTGTTCATCTACAAGGCCTCTTGTGGAGTAGCATCCTTGGTTGGAGTACCACTGCTACAGGTAAAACTGTAACAGGGGGAGATTGGTGATGGGGTTGCAGGAGATCTGTTGGAATGGATGAGACACCATGGAGGGAATAGGGGTCAGTGGGGGAATGGTAGAATGGGTGTTTGGCTTGTTCTGCTGACAGACAGTGTTATGGTTTTACCCGCAACACTGGGACTCCAACCAAGGACGCTACTCTTCAAGAGGTCTTGAAGATGACGAATGAGTCGAGTCAATGTTGGCAATGACGACGATGAGAGAGATAGCATGGAAGCGAGTATATGAGGACCACCTGGTCCAAGGAACCGAAGAGTCCACCAAAGATCTCTTGTTGAGTAGAGAACCGAGGGTATGAATGAGTATATTCAGGTTAGAGAGACATTCAAGCTCAGCTTGAACTTATATACTAATACAGTAGTTTAGGGCCGGTTTAACCTGATATGGTAATAGGAATCTAGGGCAGGCATAACCGTGTCTGAGATGCATCGTGTCGTGAGTCATATGATACTCGGGAGAAACCGGAGCAGGTATAGTAGGATCAATAGATTGGGTGATCTAGGATCAATAAGGCTGTCCAGTTAAGGGCAGGCGTTGGAGTCTACAATCCAGAGGCTGTATCTCAGGTGATGATGGATCACCAAGGCAGGTATCGGGGCATGTAGGATCAACGAGGCAATGCTCAGGAGATCTCAGATCTGTGGGGCGATAAGCCACAGCCCAACCGTGGGGAGTCGGATCAGGGAAGATCCAGGCCTTGTATCTATATGGAAACATAGATGTCCAGGGGAATGTCCAGTCACTAGGTGATATCCACGGAGTCCTTGTGATGAAAGGGAACTCATTGTCCATGGGTGAATGTCCAGTCTTGAGTCAAGAGCCCATCCTAGGCATAAGGCCGGGAATTGTCCATTATGAAGGGAAATGGTAGCCGTGAGTCTTGATCATCAAGTACGATCTGGTAATACAATGGCAAGGCCATGAGAAGTCAAGGGGAAAGTTGTGGCGCTGCCAGCAGCACATGGTTGTGGGGAGGTCATGGGTGACATAGGTCACAAAACTGTAACAGACAGCACAGCCAGAGATGTATTGTTGGACAAAAGTGGCTAGTCCAGGCCACCAGAATTCTGCTGTGACAAGTTGTTGCATTTTGAGGTACACAGGGTGTCTGGCAGATTCATGGTTGTGGCAGCAATGGACAATGTCACAGCATAGAGATGCAGTGGGGGGAACATAAACATGTCCTTGATAGATAAGAACACCTTCATCATAGCGCCAATCAGAGAGGCAATTGCGAAAGGAGGAGGGGATGTTTGTTATGATCTCACCTTTCGCTTACTCCCTTTCACTCGATCCTAATCTGATCTCCTTACATAACCCCAATCCCATCTCCCAATCCAATCTCCTGATCTATCTTCCATTCCACCTGATTGATCTTCCATTACCTACACTTCCATTTCCCATGCTGCTTACACATGTACTCCCACACCCACCTTCCTTTTAATCTCCATCGCTTCTCTTCTTTATTTAATCTTCTGTATTTAGTACTACCTCTCGCACACTTACCCTAGACCCTTATGGTCCGTGCACGTACATAGCTAGTATAAATACAGCGATGAGAGATGACGAACACTAGTTCTAATCTCTTCATCTTTGACCTTCATCTGAAGTCAGTAGCAAGACAAGCTCCTAGTCGTTTATCCAACCTCACCCGGTAGCTCATCGTTGAGTACCGTGTATCGGAAGATAGGTCAACCACTTGGTCATCATACCAAATACGATCCTATTGGAGACTAGCCCCCTAATCCTTAGTGAAGGATTCATCACTGCTGAGAGTTCCCCTTCTCCTTTTCACATCTTCACTCACCCTCTCCCTTTCTCTCTTCCATTCCTTTCTTGTTGTAGAGGCAGTGTTGCCAACCCTCGTCCTTCAGCATCTGCCTAGACAGGATTGTAACAATGTTGTCCTTGATGGATTGGAGGAAATTAAGGACAAGGGGGTCACCAAAGGAGGCCAATGAGACCCTGTTATGAAGAGCAGCATCTATGACATGTATGAAGAGGGACGGAGGGAGAAGGGTAACTCCTTTATTATCCAGATCAGAAGGGGGAAGGAAGTCAGTGTGGCATGATAAGGCATCAGGTCTGGTGAGGAGTTTTCCTGGGACATGGATCATCTTTAGATCAAAATCAGCAAGGTCAAGAAGCCACTGGGCTTGTTGGCAGTTTATGTTACAACATGATCTTTACAGACTATTTTCACACTTTCTACTACAGACACTTTCCTTATTTTACTGAACACTTTCTATCACCTTTAACTTAGTGCACCACTGGTGCCTACCTTAGAACCTTTACTTTTGAAGTCACGTGATCCTGTGCACGTGATCCTGGGAAACTACATGTGACCAGAGATCTAGACAAACATGTGCATGCACCCCTTCTTAATTTCTGTCTTCACCACTCTTCTATTTAATCTCCATCTCTCTTCTCTTCTATTACAAGTCAAATGCTGTGGTTCTCGAACTTTATTCTCGAACCTTATCTTTCTCCTTCTCTTATTTTAATTACCATTACCCCTATAGCAGATCTCATCAAGATCTCATCTTAATCATGATCTCTTCATTTACAGTATGTAAGGTCATTGTACAGTACATGCAGACTCAAATACTATTTTCGAGCAAAAGGCATCTGTTACTCATACTACAACTAGATCTGACCAATAAATGGTTGTGTGTACATGTTGTTCAAGGGCCTTGGAACCTAACAAACCAAAATAACGCGGGTTCCGTGACCTTTAATCACTCCGACGCGTACCGTGGCCCTCTACCAAAAATTTCACCCTTTCAACGATCTCCGATTCTTACATGAACAGCAGTTCTTTATTCTTCGCGGACCCGGATGATTTGGATGCATCTCGGGTTCCGGCAGAAAATGTCCAACATTCGGAAGACGTCGTTGTGGATATTTCAAGATCTAACGAGGCGGAAGTTGTTTCGGTTTCGTCTCAACAAGTCCGTGAAAAACGACTATTCTTTCCTGACAGTGACGACGAGAATATTCCGACTTTCGAAGCTCCACTAAACTCCATCGTCATGACTCCCCTAGCAACAGGTGCAAACGCTGACTCTGAAAGCGACCTCGAGCTGCCCTCTATCGAAGAGGTGCCACGCGCGTCGAGCGTCAGCAGTATGTCTTCCGTTGTTTCGAGGGACTCCTCTCCTCCTCTTCCCCCTCAGACCACCATCCGGTCTTTCCCGCCTCCAACTAAGAAAAGGCGCCTTTCATTGTCTACACAGCCTAAACCTGCCATCAAATCAGACAGCACATACTTGGGTACTTTCTTAGTCCCCAACGCTTGGAGTACGGCCAAGGGCAAAGGTTATATTAAACCAGGGGACGAGATCAGAGTTGAAAGGGACAGCCCTGAGGATACCAGTGCTGCAGCGACAACCTCAGGCAAAGGGAAGAAGAAGCAGCTCACCCTCAAGGCGATGCTGAAGTCTCAGCCTGTCAAAAATGTGAAACGGAAGACGGATACGATAGTCCGACTTACAAATGAGGGGGGGTTCGGTAAGTACATCCCTGTTTAGTTGCAGCAGGCTGTATGACCAGATGGAAAGAATTCGGCAGACTACCACAAGACATCGCTGGATGGGTATCGAAGTTACTGGATATGGGTGATTTTGTTTCTGTTGGCCCATTTCTCGTGGTTGTATTCATACATTCATCAAGGTTTGACTAGCTTCAGGGGCAGTACAATGGTCGATTGCCCGCCTGTCCTCTACTCAGGTGCAGACATGATCGTCTCCCTCTCTGTTTATATTTCCGCTTCGGCGTTCAAGCCCGCTAATGCTACGGACGCTTCCATCCAACCAAAAGTCATGTTCGGACAAGGAAAAGAGACTGAGGAAGAACAATCGCTCCGTGAACGAAAAACTGCGCTCCTGGCCTTATTTGATGCTGTCAACCTTCGACCGCGCACTGGCGCGGGAGCCATAAGTAATGACCAAGCTCTGGATGGCGATGGATGGCAGAATGGAAGGCCCCCGCAAAAACAGGCAGGGACCGAGAAAACGAGAACCGAAATAATAGGTGACGGAGAGGAAATTGAAGTCGAAGAGGGCGAAGAGTTGTCTGACAATCAATTGGACCTAATTTACCGAAGGTGATCGAACCATACCTCCATGCACGGCACCATCTCATTCCATATCTACAGGGCACAGCAACACGACCAGACCATGGCAGAGATGGATCCTGCACCGACATTCACACTCATGTTAAGGGGGTATCAAAAGCAAGCACTGACGTGAGTTAACTCTCTCCTGGGCAAATTATGTACTTACTTTTGGGCAGGTGGATGCACTCCATGGAGTCAGGTGAAGTCTCCGCGAGAGAAGCAACATCCATGCATCCTCTGTGGAGCGAGTGAGTCTCGAGCTACCTTCCAGGGCTATGCATTACGACCGTTTTTCAGATATGTGTTCCCCGCCGAACCGTGTAATGGACTGATTGATCTAACCGAGGATGACAAACCATTTTATTTCAACCCTTTTTCTGGTGAGCTCA
>JBBPQN010000186.1:0-22451 GCA_038092575.1 Boletus subluridellus | reverse complement strand
ACGCGAGCGCGGGCTCGGGTGCGCCTTCGACGGCGTTCACGACGCCTGATCTGGGAGGCGGAGGAGCGAGTCCAGGGGCGAACGACGCTGGGGCCCCACCACAAACGACAAGTCTTACCCCTGTCATGGCGATGCCGACTGCAGATTCGGAGGCCCAGATTAGGCTAGTAAAAGTAGCGGAAGCGGACGTGGACGCGTTCATGACCTATGCGGCCATCGCTCCAGAGTATTGCAGGTTGGAGAGCATGCTATGCAAAACCCTCGTGTGATCGTACGTTTCATTGGTGGCGATTCTTTTTTTCTTTTGCTTAACTGGCAGGGAAGTCGCTATAGTTTTGGGGGGAGGCGTGCGCGGTTGGTTTGAGATCGATGGAAGGTGACCGGTGACACATGCTGGAACTGGAATTAGTACGAGTCGATCGGCTTAAAAATGAGGGCGCTCCATCATCCTCCATCTGTATAGTACATATATAATAGGGTCACCTCAATAGCTATGCACCTTTGGACTCAGTAGGTGGTAATACAAGGTCATCGTCTTGCTTCAAGGTCCTCTGAGTGTTGGCTTCGTGTACCATAACCAAATAGACATTAAAAATTAAACAATAATAATTACTGTTAGTAAAGTACACGATAAAAACTACCCCGGCCTATCTCTCTCGTTTTTTACATGATAGGTTTTCACGTCAAGCATTTGTCCCTTCGTGGTAACCTGGCGTGTTCGACTTCGTGCAACACAACCCAAATCATAAATAAAACCCTTGGCAACTTTGTAAATAGTAATCAGTTACAATTATGCTTCGACGCTTGTTATCATCGGCACTCGCCGTAGTGGCGCGGCATTTTCCCATCGACAGCTGTCGTCCCACGGTTCCCATCGTTGTTTGGATCCACAACCTCCCAAGCTATCGGTCGTGCTTCGCTTATCTTCCAGCTTTCTTAACCACTCCCGCAATGAAGGCCGCCATCAAGAAACAAATCAGGCGCATCCGATCCTGTATTTCCAGTAGATCCGCGTCTCCGGCGCCTGCCCAGCATAGCGACGTACCCGACATGCAACCCAGCGCAATCCTCGGTGACTCGAACGTTCCCTCGCCTCAAGCAAACTACACCAATGCTCTCGCTCCTGAGTCACACCACATAGATTCAGGTGCGCCCGAGGAACAGGTCACAGACCCCGTCTCTCTCGAGCCACGCTCCGACAATCCGGGTGCTACCAATATGCAGACGAAAGCTTCAGGGGTTTCCGACTTCATGCAGCATGTTGACCCGGACCTTATGAAGAAGTTTGGACGATTTAGAATTCTCGTCGTCGGCAGGGCGAATGCCGGCAAGACAACCATCCTTCAGAGAATCTGCGACTCGACGGAGGGTCCAGAAATCTACAATGATGAAGGGGAAAAGGTACGGTCAACCAAGCTGGGATATGTTGGGTGCTAATGCCCTCGATGCGCAATCAGGTTGATTTTCTGATCGAGGGGTCCAGGGAGGTGAGTGTCGTGGCTACCACGAATATCGTTGTGGGGTCTTTGCAATCCATCTCACTTTCCACAGCGTGGACTCCATGATATCAATCACGAGATGGTCTTCAAAAGCAATCAGAAACTTGTCTTCCATGACTCGCCTGGTTTTGAGGCTGGCCGTGAGGATGAGTTCGAGAACATGCAGAACTTCATCACAAACCGTGCAAATACAACTTTCCTCAAGAAGCGGATCCATGCCATATGGTGAGTGTGCATATTGTGCTGGGTTCTGATGACTTTAACATGGGCAGGTATTGTATTCCAATGGATCAACTTCATCGTGCTATCACTGTTGCAGAGGAAAGATTCTTTGGTGAATGTGACACCAGAAATGGTGATGAATTCTTCTTGATGATGTTTCTGAGCTCACTGGTTTGGGTGGTAGTGCCAGTTGTGGTGCTATTCACTAAATATGATGCACTCATGATACAGGCTGTCCAGCTTGAAGAGCTACTACTGCCTCCAGAAGATCAACTGATGAGGCAGAGGGAACATGTCAAGGAGATGTTCACCAAGAGAAATGTATGGGGGGATTTGTGCAAGATGACATTCCCTCCACAGGCATTTGTGCAACTGGAAAGTTTGTATACATATATATGCTCTCATGTTTGTTCTATTGTATTAATTATATCACCAGACATGGATACATCTGATGCAGGCTGTAACATATTACTGGAACAGACTGCAGCTGCATTGAATGATGAAGCATTGAAGATGTTATTGGTTACAGCACAGGAGAAGAATATTCTACTATGCATTGAGTATGCAGTCAGATAGTGAGTAAAACAGTTTTTGATGTTAGATATGTTTTTATATATATATAACCACAAAGTGCCTTGGTGCCTTATGCTGAGCTAAGGACCACTCAAGAAAAAGATGTTGAGTTGAATGAGGTGTTGGCAAGTTGGTTTCCACACACACAGGTAATATTTTCCAGATATAAATTGATTATATGCTTGAATGATATTGATGGATGGTTAGGTAATTATCATGATATGAAGTTGGAAAAGAGCTTACTGATTAATTGTTTTATTTTGTCCATGAAGAGAGTATGTGCTATATAATTCATTAAAGTCATGATGAACTCATATGCTTCATCATATTGATAGCATGTAAGTGGCATATCAAACAAAATGATGATATCTTGTGACATATTCTACTGCTTGTGCATTAATAGCAGGTGAGCTATGTTATGGAGACATGGGAGTGTCACTAATGAATTTATATGTATTATTGTTTTAAATTCAAAGGGAGTAAGTAATATAGGAATATATGCAAATAAGCATCTTATTAACAGATGTTTTTGATACCACTGCTGTGTTTCATACTATCAGGGAGTAAGTGATCTAACATGTAGTAAGAGGGAATGTGGTTAATGAGTTGACATCTGTGTCATATGACATGGTAGGGAGTAAGTGGTCTTATTACATCTGAAAGACATAAAATTAAGGATTATATACGTATTCCTGCAACCATCATTGGATATAAAGAAAGTAAGTGTTACAGTGGTTATCTTGACAATTACTACATCAACAATAGTTTGTAGGTTATCAATTGTACATTTTAAAGCTGAGTGCTGATCATAGGCCTGTGTGTTGTGGGTTGCATTGATAGTGGGTGAGTCTTCTTTGTCAATATAAAATCAGAATGCTATCAGTGAAGCTGCCTCTGACTGCTTGTAGTTTGTAAGTGGTCTGATGTGGATTGGAAATCAGAATGTTGCTGATAGCATGCTGCCTCTTGCTACCCCATTGATAGAGAGTAAGTGGTCTGATATAGATTTGAAACCAGAATGTTGATGATAGCATGCTTTTTCCTACTCTCTCATTGATAGGATGTAAGTGGGGTCATGTGAGTTTGAAATCAGAATGTTGCTGATAGCATGCCTCCTCCTGCTCTCCTATTGATAGATGGTAAGTGGTCTAATGTAGATTTGAAATCAGAATGATGCTAATATCATGCATACCTTCTACTCTTCCATTGATAGAGTGTAAGTGGTTTTGAAATGAGAATACTACTGATAGCATGCCTTCTCCTGCTTTTTTATTAATAGGAAGTAAGTGGTCTAATGCAGATTTGAAATAAGAATGCTGCTGATAGCATGTCTCCTCCTGCTCTCCCATTTATAGTTTGTAAGTGGTCTGATGTGGAAATCAAAATGCTGCTGATACCATGCCTTCTCATGCTCTTCCACTGATAGGCAGTAAGTGCTCTGGTGTGGATTTGAAGTGAGAATGCCACTGATATCATGCCTTCTCATGCTCTCCCATTGATAGACAGTAAGTGATCTAATGCAGATTTGAAATCAGAATGCTGCTGATATGTAGCATGCCTTCTCCTGCTCTCTCATTGATAGCTTGTAAGTGGTATTGTGTGGATTTGAAATTAGAATGCTGCTGATACCATGCCTCCTCATGCTCTTTCATTGATAGGGAGTAAGTGGTCTGATGTGCATTTGAAATCAGAATGCTGTTGATACCATGCCTTCTTCTGCTCTTCCATTAATAGACAGTAAGTGGTCTGATGTGGATTTGAAATCAGAATGCTGCTGATACCACACCTCATGCTGATCTCCAATTGGTAGGAAGTAAGTGGTATGATATGGATTGGAAATCAGAATGCTGCTGATAGCTTGCCTTCTCCTGCTCTTCCATTGATAGATTGTAAGTGGTGTTATGTGGATTTGAAATGAGACTGCTGCTGATAGCATGCCTTCTTATGCTCTCCCATTGATAGGGAGTAAGTGGTTTGATGTGGATTTGGAATCAGAATGCTGTTGATATCATGCCTTCTCCTGCTCTTCCATTGATAGAGAGTAAGTGGTCTAATGTAGATATGAATTCACAATGCTGCTGATACCATGCCTTCTCCTGCTCTTTCATTTATAGTTTGTAAGTGGTCTGATGTAGATATTAAATAAAAATGCTGCTGATACCATGCCTCCTCATGCTCTCCCATTGATAGGCAGTAAGTGGTCTGATGTGCATTTGAAATCAGAAAGTTGCTGATTGTGTCTCCTACTGCTCTTCCATTGATAGAGAGTAGGTAGTCTGATGTGGATTTGTTATCAGAATGCTGCTGATACTGTGCCTCCTGCTCTCTCATTGATAGCAAGTAAGTGGTCTGATGTGGATTTGAAATCAGAATGTTGCTGATTGTGTGCCTCTTACCACTCTTCTATTAATAGAGAGTAAGTGGTCTGATGTGGATTTGAAATTGGAATGCTGTTGATATTATGCCTCTTCCTGCTCTCTCATTGATAGGAAGTAAGTGGTTTGATGTGGATCTGACATCAGAATGTTGCTAATACCACACCACCTCCTACTCTCCAATTGATAGCAAGTAAGTGGTCTGATGTGGATTGAATTCAGAATGCTAATTATACCATGTCTCTTGCTCTTTCATTGATAGGCAGTAAGTGGTTTGATATGGATTTGAAATTAGAATGCTGCTCATTATATGCCTTCTCCTACTCTCCTATTGATAGAGAGTAAGTGGTCTAATGTGAATTTGAAATCAGAATGCTGCTGATATCATGCCTCCTCATGCTTTCTAATTGATAGGAAGTGAGTGGTTTGATGTGGATTTGAAATTAGAATATTGCTGATAGCATGCCTCCTCTTACTCCCCCATTCATAGTTTGTAAGTGGTCTAATGTGAATTTAACATTAGAATGCTGCTGATAGTGTGCATCTTTCTTCTCCATTGCTAGCAAGTAAGTGATCTGATGTTGATTTGAAATCAGAATGTTGCTAATAGCATACCTCCTCATGCTCTCTCATTTATAGTTTGTAAGTAGTCTGATGTGGATTTGAAATCAGAATGTTGCTAATAGTATGCCTCCTGCTCTTTTATTGATAGGCAGTAAGTGATGTTATGTGGATTTGAAATCAGAATGCTGCTGATACCATGCCTCCTGCTCTCCAATTGATAGGAAGTAAGTGGTGTTGTGTTGATTGGATATTAGGATGCTGCTGCTAGCTTGCCTCCTATTCTTTCATTAATAGACAGTAAGTTGTCTGATGTAGATTTGAAATCAGAATGCTGCTGATAGCATGCCTTCTGCTCTCCCACTGATAGGAAGTAAGTGGTGTCATGTTGATTGGATATTAGAATGCTGCTGATACATAGCTTGTCTCCTACTGCCTTTCCATTGACAGAGAGTAAGTGATCTGATATGGATTTGAAACAAGAATGCTTCTGATAACATGCATTCTTCCACTCTTGCATTGATAGAGAGTAAGTAGTCTGATGTGGATTTGAAATTAGAGTGTTGCTGATATCATGCCTCCTCCTTCTCTTTCATTGATAGATGGTAAGTGGTGTTATATGGATTTGATTGCAGGATGCTGCTAATAGCTTGCCTTCTACTCTTCAATTGATAGATTGTAAGTGGTGTCATGTGGATTTGATTTCAGAATGTTGCTGATTGCATGCCTCCTGCTCTCCCACTAATAGGATGTAAGTGGTGTCAGGTTGATTGGATATTAGAATGCTGCTGATAGCTTGCCTCCTGCTCTTCCATTAATAGCTTGTAAGTGGTATCATGTGGATTTGAAGTCAAAATGCTGCTCATACAATGCCTCTTGCTTTACCACTGATAGATAGTAAGTGGTATCATATATATTCAATATCAGACTGCTGCTGATAGCTTGCCTCCTGCTTTCTAATTCATAGCAAGTAAGTGGTCTGATGTGGATTTGAAATGAGAATGTTGCTGATACCATGCCTTATCCTACTGTTCCATTGATAGAGAGTAAGTAGTCTGATGTGGATTTGAAATGAGAATGTTGCTGATGCCATACCTCTTGCTCTCCTATGTATAGCAAGTAAGTGGTCTAATGTAGATTTGAAATCAGACTGTTGCTAATAGCATGCCTCCACCTGTTCTTCCATTGATAGCAAGTAAGTGGTCTGATGTGAATTTGAAATCAGCATGCTGCTGATAGCATGCCTCCTGCTCTCCCACTTATAGCAAGTAAGTGGGGTCATGTTGATTGGATATTAGAATGCTGCTGATAGCTTGTCTCCTGTTCTTCCATTGATAGAAAGTAAGTGGTTGATGTGGACTTGAAATCAGAATGCTGCTGAGAGCATGCTTTCTGCTCTTCCACTAATAGGAAGTAAGTGGTATCATGTTGACAGAATATTAGAATACTACTGATACCATGTCTCCTGCTCCCCCATTGATAGCTTGTAAGTAGTGTCATGTAAATGTGAAATAAGAATGCTGCTTATACCATACCTCTTGCTTTTCCACTGATAGGCAGTAAGTGGTCTCATCTGGATTCAATACTACAATGCTGCTGATAACTTGCCTCCTGCTCTCTAATTGATAGGAAGTAAGTGGTATTATATTGATTGGATATTAGAATACTGCTGATGGCTTGCCTTCTGCTCTTTTATTGATAGAGAGTAAGTGGTTTGATGTGGATTTGAAGTCAGAATACTACTGATAGCATGCCTCCTCCTGTTCTGTCCATTGATAGGGAGTAAGTGGTTTGATGTGGATTTGAAATCAAAATGCTGCTGATATCATGCCTTTTGCTACTTATCCATTAATAGGAAGTAAGTGGTCTCATGTGCATTTGAAATCAGAATGCTGCTGATAGCATGCCTCCTCTTGCTCTCCCATTTATAGGCAGTGAGTGGTCTGATATGGATTTGAAATCAGAATGCTATTGATACATGCCTTCTTCTGCTTTTCCATTGATAGCTTGTAAGTGGTTTGATGTGGATTTGAAATCAGAATGCTGCTGACACCATGCCTCTTCTGTTCTCCCATTGATAGCTTGTAAGTGGTCTGATGTGAATTTGACACCAGAATGCTGCTAATAACATGCCTCCTCCTTCTCTTCTGTTGATAGAGAGTAAGTGAACTGGTATGGATTTGAAATTAGAATGCTGCTAATGATTACTTTTTACTCTTTTTGCTCTCATTACTGTTTCACCAATAGTATGTAAGTGCTTCTATATGCTTGAACAAATACCATTGTTTACTGATCATTTCATGTCCATTTCTTCTACCACTTTTCAATTGATAGGGAGTAAGTGATTCAAGTTGAGATGACACGGAAAATATGTTTTATTTATTGACATCAACTTTCATTTTCATAGGAGGTAATAATATGATATACATTGATACATTGGATCACTAATAGATACACACATGCCTTTTTCTAATGCTTTGTACCAAATAGAATGTAAGTGACCAGATTCACATAAATATGTGCATTTATTCTAATCATCAAACTTGTTATTTTATTGTTAAACCTGGCATAACTCCATTATTCCTTAAATTACACATAGCTGGTAAGTAATTTTTACTACTTCTGAGCATTGTGCAATTGTGAATTGATACATCTATAGGATGTAAGTTATATTTTAATTCAATACTTTTGTGTAATTTACATTTATGTATGCCATATTGATATTCAGCAGGTAAGGCATCTTTGTAATCATTTCAATGTTTCTATTTATAATTTGAATAGACAGTCAGTTTTACCCTCAGGCTCTATATACTGTATCACAATTAATATTATCCAGATTGTTGCCAATTCTCAGTCCCATCAAGTAAATATTTTATTATTTTATTATATAATGTATTTGTTAAAATAATCTCATATCTTCTAGGGCTCTCTTCAAACATCAGAGGCATTATCCATGGCATGTCTATTCTTGAAAATATATTTATCATATCAATTCCCCATGTATTTCAGACTAAAGAGCCAGCCAAGACAAAGAAAGAGATCCTTCAGAATGGCATCAGTAAGTTGATTGATTTTGCTTTTGATCACTTTTATACATATCTTTGTAGATATCTTGCTACTCCTTCAATATTCCTTCACTCTGGTCCAAAACAACTCTAAAGAACCCTTCTCTCTGGCAGTACAAAAGTACAAAGTGTCTGGGATATCTGCTCAGGTATCCAAGAAATTGGATGAGTGCTTTATTGAATATTCTGCTACCAATAGCCAGGAAGACAAAGCAAAACTTGTCATGAATGTAATCTTGCAGCATCCTTTATGTAGGTAGTGATGTGACATATCTTTTCATTTACTGATGTCATAACATAGGCTAAATGTCATGACTTGTAGAATCCATAGTCTCTTTGTTCCATAATGCAAGACTCCATATTAGTGTCAGTTAATAAAGTGATTTGCTAGAGATGTAGATCATGTGGACCAATATCAGGAGTAGCAAGAACACAACCTCTGTTTACTGTCACAATATATAAACCATGACCTCAATTACATATATTTCATATGCATGTTATATCTATTGCAAAATGGCATGAGCTTATGTGTATTGCTTGGTCATGCAATATGTTATATGAGAGCATATCCTAGCTTGTAACCTCTGTTGCAAATAATATTCCTATGAGAGCCTAGGATGATGATGAATCTCTCCTAGTGCCATAACTCACAGGGGTTGGCTACTATTATGGTTTTACCCACAACAATGATACTCCAACCTGAGATGCTACTCCACAAGGGATCTTCTACTGGTATCAAGGGTCAGGTGTCAAAGAGTGATGAAGATATTAATGAGGAAGTGAGAGGAATGTGAGTATACAAGGAGAACCATCTCCAGGGAATGAGAGTCCTGACCAAGATCTCTAGCAGAGCAAAGAACCCAGGGTATGAATGAGTAGATTCAAGTTAAAGAGCTATTCAAGCTGAGCTCAAATACTTATACTAAAGTACATGGTTTAGGGCCAGTCTAAGGAAATAGCCCAAGTAGGAAAGAGAACTCTAGGGGGGGCACAAACGCATGTAAGACACATTGCATTGCATATTACATAATGGAAAGGGAGAAACCAGAATGGGTATAGTAGGATCAAAGATCAGGTGATCTTGGATCAACATGGCAATGCTCAGGTGATTCAGGATCATGAGGCAGTGTGTTAGAAGATCTAGGATCTAAAGGCAAAGTGCCACCACCAATTGGGAGGTATAGGATGAGAGAAGATCCAGTTCTTGTAGAGCATGGAAATGCTCAGTCCAGGGAAATGTCCAGTCAAAGGTTAAGAGCCCATCTTAGGCATAAGGCTGGGGATTGTCTGTAAGATGAGAAAGGGGTAGCCATGAGTTGTGGTCATCTAGTGGAAGACCTAGTAATACAACATATAGTAAAAGGGGAAATGGAGATAAAAAGAAATGAGACTGGATAATGATCATGGATGACACCAGGTCACAAAACCATAACAGCTACCCTGGCCCTAGCTGTTGGAAACATAAAGGGTAATAAGTCCTTTAGGCTGGTTGGATCTATCTTACAGGCATAGTGGTGGAGTCACAGGCAGGTCTGGTGATGATAAGACTTATTCCAGAGGCATAGTGGCAAGAACTGTCCTCATGTGGAGGTTTAAAGATGAGGGCAAGTAAAGGATCAAGTGAGAGGAGATCAAATGATGAGATATGTAGGATATACTAATAGATCAAGGCTAAGTAGTATCCAAGCTAAGCTTGAAATATCTATAGTATAGTAAGAGATTTATGGCAGGCATATTTTAATATGATATTTGCCTAAATGAGGAGAGGATAGGCATAGGGAAGAATAGGATCAGAGGCTGCACATGGGTGCAACCAGCTATTCAAGTAAAGCAGGCTCACAAGGCTGTGATACACAGCTGTATGAGTAAATAGGTGAAATGACCAACATTTACTATAAAGTGCAAGCCCAAGTTACAACAATAGAATGACTCTAGTAGCTGCAGAGGAGGTTGGGAAATCTCCAAAAGGACAAGACTGAGGTCCTCTGAAGGGCAACTTTGGCCTTATATACCATCTAGAGGTTTGTACATGTGTATACTAGATCTATTGATATGCTATGCTACAGGGAGTTAAGACAAGTCATGACAAGTCTGTAGGAGTCATGGGGAGTCATATCTAATCATAGTAAGTCAATGTGAGTTGAAGGTAGTCATGGGGTGAATATGGGGCAAGCATTAAGTCAAAGCAAGTCCTTGTCAGTTATATATGTATGGTAGAATAGGTCTAGAAGGGTCTAGGCATAAGGGGAAAGAAAGGGCAAGTCTAGATCATAGACTAGGACTTGAGCATTTAGTGTCTCTGGTGACAGGGGCTATTAGATAGGGGCTAAATGTGAAGGTTACTCTAGAAAATCAGGAAAAATAGATAAAAATATGGGGAAAATAGTAGGATCTGTAACAATAGAATCAAATGAGGCTCTGCATGGGAGAGCACAGTTGAGGAGAATGTTAAGTCTGTAAAGGGAAAACATACATATAAACCTGGGAATAAATCATAAGATATGATCTATTATATTTCTTTTTTTCTTTGTTTCATCTCCTGTCTCCTCCAACCTCTTAAGGAAACCCCTATCTTCTTCTCCTTATTCATCAGTGTCTGGGCTATTCTAGCCCCATTCAGTATCCTCTCTTCTATCCAAATCTAACTGGTTTGTACTGCCTTCTGGGACATTTCACAGGTTTATTCTCTTGCTTTCTATTGAATTCTGTAGCTGTATTCCTAGCATATTTTGTACCTTTCCAGCATCTTTCATTCAATTGCTTATCATTGAGGCTAGGGGGTATATAAACCCTTCACCTGTACTTTTGTAGGTTCTTTAATCTTGATCTGCTTTGCCCACCATTTATGTTACAGATTTTCTTTATCCTTTGTATTGTTTCAACTTTGCTCTTGCACATTCACCTTCTCAGACATGAGAAGCTTATGCCCTTATGGCTATTACCATGGTGTTAGGCAATGAACAGAGGTGACCTCAAAGTGAATCACTATTCTGGCATACAAGTAACTATTCTGAAAGTGGAGAAATATATGAATGAGGTGATAGCCTTATATATGAAGGGCAGATTCCAACTCAACTATGGAATCTGTCAATGAAATGAGACAAGATATAAGAGATGATGTCAGAGTGATGAATGATGTGACAATGAAGGGAAAAGGAGAAAATCCTAACATTATCCCCCTTTCAAGGGTTGACATCCATGGCAACAGATGGGGGAAACTCAAATAGAGACAAAGGGTAATGATTAAATTTGGAATGGAAAGAAGTAAAGTCATTAGAAAGGAATAGAGGGGAAGGAGTTGGGAAGGGAATTCCACAACAAATAGGGCAAATGCAAGGTGGGTCAGAGTCTTCAAGTTGGCTGTGCAGCTTTATCATCAGGTTAGGATGAGGTGCAGTAGGGTAAAGATGATGGAACTGGGTGGCAGCATCACAAGCATTGGCCAATTCATTGTCTTTTTTCCACTTGTGTTCTTCATGAGGGAAGCTCTTCCAGCAAACAAGATACTTGATATGGCCATGATGTTTATGGGAGTTGATGATCAATTCAATCTCCTGCTCTTCAGCTTGGTTAACAAGATCAGGTGGAGGAGGTGGCAGTGTTTTTTGAGATGTGAATTCTTCCAGAGTATATGGCCAGAGGAGGCATTCATTGAAGATGGGGTGGATCCCCTTCCACAAGTGGTCCAGAAGTAGTTTGTATGCACCAGCACCAACTTTCTTGATAATTTTGAATGGGCCATTGCATTTGTTGTCTAGCTTGTGGGATGGTCAGTCTAAGCAGATATTGGTCACTGCCAATAAAACCAGGTCTTCTGGCTGGTACTCTCAGTGGCCCCAAGCATGTCAGTAATGGAAGCATTTCATGTCTTCCACTGTGTGCTATAGTGCTATACATGCCTTGTCCTGCATCTGCTTCATATGTTGGACAAGGTTGTGTGCAGATTCATTGTGAATGCTTTTGTGTCACTTGATCCCCATGAGCAGTTGTTGTCCATAGTTGAGGAGGAATGGCAAGTAACCAGTTGTAGAAGAGGTCCATTGGTTATGTGCAAACTTGGCAAGGGGTAGCCATTCAGTCCAATTGGTCTGTTGGTGGTTGGTGTAAATTTGTAGATATTGTTTGACTTTGGCATTCAGATGTTCTGTCTGCTCATCCATTTGGGGGTGATAAGGGAGGTTGGACTCTTGGCATTGGTCTCAAGAGGGGTAGAGGTAATTAAATGTATGGCAGTTGTTCAAGTGACATCAAAAAATGGTCTGGGAGAAGGGTTTGTTGTGAGTTGTCTGCTTTCACCCCCTTCATGAAATCTGGCCTCCTAGACAGAGGGTCAGCAGGATTAGTCTTGTCTGAACAATGAGAGATCATGAAATTATTCCTGGATGATCTGTTGCCATTGCACTTGTTAATGAGATAGGTCCTGAGGCTTGCAGAAAAATTCTAAATTTTTGTGGTCAGTGAGGATTTCAAAAGGAAGGTGAGACCTGAGGAGGTAGTGGCACCACTCCTTTAGGGCAAAGATAATGGCAAGCATCTTGAGATCTGCAGCATGGTAGTTGTGCTTGGCATTATTGAGAGATCAGGAGATGAAAGTGATGGGGTGCCAAGCATTGTCATGATGCTGGGAGAGTACAGCACCAACTCTGACATAGGAGCCATCAGTCTTGATGTGATACAGATTGAGGTTGGTTGGCATGGTGAGGGTTGGAGATTTGGAGAGAACCCTTTTGAAGAGCATAAAGGCAGTTTGATAGGCATTGTCCCAAATGAAGGCCTTGTTGACAGATGTAAGGGCATTGAGAGGTCATGCAATATGCAAAACCTTTGATAAAACAGCAGTAAAAGTTAAGAAAATCAAGGAATCCATGGAGCTCTTTCTTGGATGTGGGAACTGGCCAGTCTTGTATCACAGCAACCTTAGCAGGGTCCACCTTCACCTCATGTTGTGAGACAACAAGCCCAAGATATTCAGTTTCAAGTACCTCAAAGTTGCACCTCTCATGCTTGATATAGAGTTTGTTTTCATGGAGGATCTGAAGGACTTCACAAACAATGACATGATGCTTGTCAAGGGTGTTTGTAAAGGTCATGATGTCATCCATGTAGATGATTACCTTTTCTTTATTGATTAGGTTGTAAAATAAGTGATTCATCATGATCTGGAAGGTTGTGGGTGAGTTTGTCAGGCCAAAAAACATGACAAGAGGCTCAAATAATCCTCAATTGGTCCAAAATGCTGCCTTCCATTCATCACCATCCACTAGGCAGACATTATTATATTCCCAGTGGATGTCAAGTTTAGTGAAGTACTTGGCTGTCTTAAGTTTGTCAATGAGTTTGGAAATTAGAGGAAGGGGGTAGTAGTTTTTAACCATGATGGTGTCTAACTTGTGATAGTCCTGCACTGGGTGAAGTCACCCATCCTTCTTCTTTCCAAAGAAAAATGCAGATGTGAAAGGGGATTTGGAGGAATGGATGTGTCCAGATTGGAGGTTCTCTTTGAGAAACACATCTAGCTCCTTTTGTTTGGTGTGTGAGAGGTTATATGTTTCGCAGTCAATGACATGGTCCCCAGGCATCAACTCAATAGTGTGATCCCAGGGGCACCACAGAGGTAGCTCATCAAAGTTTTCTTTCATGAACATGTCTTTGTAATCATGATAGTGGTGGAGAACAGCCTCTTTGAAGGTTTTCTTCTCCTTCTGCTGGTTTACTACTGTAGCAATATTGGTGGAAATGTTTCAGATGTATGTATCAATGTTTAATTGAAACAATTGGTCACCATCTTGGAAGCATATACATTCTTCCTCTTTGTTGTCATCATCTTCTGTATTGATCAAGCCTGGGATATGATCATTCTGGCATTGAAAGGCAATCCTACCCACTTTCCAATCAATGTCTGGGTTGTGCAACTTCAGCCAGTTGTGACCAAGAAACATAGTATTGGTTCCAAGGTTTGTGACTGCTAGTGTGAGTTGTTCCGAATGATCATGGACTTTTAACTCAATGATGACAAATTCCTCAATGCTATCAGCTGAGTTGTGGGTCCCATCAGCATTGTAGACTGGGATTGGGCAGGGGAGCTTGTGGGTATTCATCCCTTTTTCAATGACAAAGGCTTGATTGATGAAAGAGCCCATGCATCCTGAGTTGACAAGAGCCTTGATGGAGAAGGTATGTGAATTGTTGGTAATCAATGAGACAGCAAGTTCAAGCAAGTTGGTGGAGGAAGTAGTGCAGTGCATGAATCGGGGACATTGCTGAAGATCACAAAGGATCCAATAAGCATCAGCAGCAGATAGCAAGCAGAGGCTGGTAATGAGGGAGGAGTTGATCTCAGACAGGCAGGAGTCATGGACAAAAGAGCAGAGGTGGGAAAGAGCATGAGACTTGTCTTTGTTATCCACCACAGATTTGATTCAACTGATGGACTAGAGATCAACAGTATTGTTCCAAGACATTTGGCCACTTCCTGGTGTTTGCCACTGGTTGAGAAGACTGTTTGAATGGGCTGGGTTATTATGTATTGTGTTTTTCAAGTCTGAGGTGACAGGTTTTGTGATTGGTAATTCCCTGTCCAAATTGGCAGGCATGTCAACAATGGAGACTTTTGATGGACACCAAAGGATGGTGGTTGAAGGAGCTGGGGTAGGAGAGGGGGGTGATGATGCAGCAACCATACATTTTGAATGTATAGTAATCTGATGAAGGGGGGAAGACAGATCAGCAGAGAGCACAGTATCAGGTTGTGTTGTAGGGGAAGACTCAGCAGAATGGTCATTAGAGTTGCTCAGGATGGCTGTCTTATTGTTGGGGGTGGAAAAGCAATTAGATGAGATACAATTGGGGGTGGTAGTCCAACTGGTAACTACTCCCCACTTCCAAAACCCTGTTCATTCTTTTCAACCACCTTCATTGTGTTCACTAATTCTTTGACACCCTGATAGAAAATCTTCATGTCCTTGATGAAACACATCTGATGACAAGGATAGGAATGTTCCTTGCATGGCCAACCCCCACCATACTTGAAACATTTTCCTTCTGCACAAGCTTTACTAACGTCCATAGGGACATCTTGGCCAGCAAATGTCCCTGGCTGATTCAGATGAATGTTGGCTTTGGCTGGTGTAGAGGCTGAAGCAGTTGGAGGGGAGTTCATCACCTTGGTAGTGGTGGTAGAGAAGCTCTTCAACAAAAAAATTAGAAGATGTGCCATATTTATGGTCAGCAATCTCCATTAGGACTTGGTCTGCTTTGATGAGGGCAGACTCCCAGTGGGCAAATATGTGGGAATCAAGGAGTTCTGGTTGGAAGTGCTTGACATACTCCACTATATCATTGTGGACTCCATTCTGAAGAATATTGATGAGAAGGTGGGCATGGGTAACAAGATGATAGTCAGCTTCAATGATAAGGTGTTTCATCCAAACAATAAAGTTCTTGACAGTCTCTTTATCCTGTCATAGTGCAAGCAGTTTCTTTTCAACTGTGTACTGAAGAGCTGCAGGGTGGAATGACTTGTGAAGCTTGGTGGAGAATTCATCAAAGTCTGCAGTGTTGAGCTGGCCCTGGGTGACATAGTGGTCAGTGAACCAGCCTGCTATGTTGTTGCCCTTTGTATATGAGAGAACAATGAGGATCTTTTGACAATTGGTAGGTTCTATTTTGAACCCAGCAAGGTAGAGTTCAATCATATGCCACCATTGCATATACTTCTCCTTGCTGCCATCATACACATCAGGTTTGGCAGCAAGGGATTTGCCAATACCCTTTGAAGGTACATTACTAGTAGTAGTGGGGCAATTAGCATGAGGTGGTGAGAAATGGGGATGAGCTCACTGCAGCATGAGGGGCTTGGGATGAGGTTCTATTTCATTGGGTTGTATGGAGGGAATAGGAGGGCATCCTGCCAACTGAGGATTGTGGAGGTGGTTGGTATACCACTCCAAATATAAGGTGTTAAAGAAGAATGGAGAGTGGGTGAGTCAGGTCATACAGGTACCTGGAAGAACAGCAGGATCTTGTTCCATTGGAATGTGGAAGAGCATTGGTGATGGAGAGTCTGGTGACAAGGGTC
This sequence comes from Boletus subluridellus, assembly GCA_038092575.1. NCBI lineage: Eukaryota > Fungi > Basidiomycota > Agaricomycetes > Boletales > Boletaceae > Boletus > Boletus subluridellus. The sequence continues at coordinate 6,079 of JBBPQN010000186.1, read as the reverse complement.
CAGGGTCCCTCCAGGCTGAAAAGGATGGGTCAGTCATAATGACACAAGGGTAAGGGCATAGACAGTCATTGCAAAGATTTTGTGTTAAGGGTAGCAATACTCCCCCTTCATTTTCCCCCATTCTCTCCTTTGACTGCCCAGGGTCTTCCCTCTGGAACAATATCCTTGCCTCACTGCAGGAGTATACAGTGTCTGACACTGCCTTCAAGGACAGCCTTTCCCTTCTGTTCCTCTCCAAGAACACTGCCCCCTTTTGATTCTATTTCTTCCATTCCAATTTCTTCTGTTCTGTTTCCTTCCAATCTGTCTTTCTCCATTCCTGTTTCTCCTAAGGACACTGCCTTCTACATCATGTGCTTTTTATATGCAACATGTTTCTTATTTCATCATTCACACTTGTGCCTTCCCTTACATACTATTTCCTTTTACATCTCACCTGCCCTAAACAACTCCAGGCAGTATATATATTCAACCTCTGCCTGTATTCCTTCTTTAACTTAAACCTACACAATCTACCATGTATCTTGGGTTCACCACTGGCTTGCTTCTTAGCTGACCATCTCTATCACTTCCTACTCTCTACTCTAGTGAGAATATTCTATTGATGTCAAGCATAGTGGCTTGCTGTACACTCCTTTTTGTCACAGGAGTGCCTAGGGACATACCCAACTACATGTTGGTGTACCATTGTTACTCAGCATAATAAAAGGTTTAAGTTTTTAGTCATTGGTGCTATCCAGCCCAATCTACTACCCACAGACTGCTGCTAGGGCAGCAATACCAAAGATACCATGGGGTATATCAATCTTATGCAGCTTCTCTCTGGAGAATATGAGGATGATGAGAAATATTGTATATCACTATCCCATTCCCCACCACAGTCTTCTACCTTCACTGCTATACCAGAACAGTGACAAGTATCTGGTTCATCATGTACCAACCCCACTCCTGGCCCACCCCCTCAAAGAGCCTCACCTGCTCTCTCACACTCATCCTCCATTGGCTCCCATCCTTTCACCAACCTTACTTAGTACTCTATCTTCAAAGAGGAGGTAGTAGGAACAAAAGGAGGATCATACAAATGCACCATCCTCACTGGTGCTGCCACAGAAGCCTACATCACAGACCACCCTCACCCATGCCCAGAGCCTCCTGCTCCGTCTTACCCAGGACCACTGGAACCAGACCCAAACTATCCCATCGGGGACAAAGAAGACTCAGACAATGAAGACATGGAGAAAGACTTGAAGGCGGTCCTCCCAGAAGACTTCTTCAGAGAAGGAAAGAATACCAATAGGTGGATCCTAGGAATGGATGGATATCTCTCCCTCCACCCAGACTTAACAGATAAGGCAAAGGGCCTTATACTCCTTAACCTCATGCCTACAGGAAGAGGCAAAGCATTCTCTGAGGCTTGGCTCATTAAACTGCAAGATAGGACTATTCCCACAGAAGAGAAGGATTATGCTCACATCAAGGAAGCATTTTCCACTACCTTCTCCCCCTATGATGCTGCCTCCCATGCTCAAGTAGAACTTGCCTCTCTATAAGAAGATCTTTGAAAAGAGGATAGCTTCAAGAAATATATCACTGAGTTCATACAGTAGTCCTTGCCACCCAGGCAGGGATCAAGGAGAAAGGAGCCTTATAAGAATGGTTCCTCCAAGGCCTTGATAGAGAGATTGCCAAACAGCTCACCCTCTCAAACATTCTCAAGACTGCCAAGAATATCAAGGATGTTTATAACAAAGCTGTGGAGATAGAGAGTAGACTAGTCAGGATCCAGGACATGGACAAGATTTCTTGGATCCCACTTGGGAGAGGAGGAGGATGACAATGCCATGACCCAAATGCCATGGACATGGTCCACCTCACCCTCTCTCCTATGGAATGAGCCTGCCTCATATGAGACAAGAAGTGCTTTGTGTGCAAAAAAAAAGGATGCTCCACTAGAAAACACCCATGACCTGGACAGCCAAAAGTCCACACTCATATAGTTATGAGTACCCCACCACCAGGAGACCCACTGGACTCATATATCAAAAGTCTGAGAACTTGCTCAGACAAAGACAAGATCCTTCAAATACTCAAGGCAGCCTTCAAGAAGAATAGGGATGAACAAGGAGTGATCCTCCCATATGGAGGAAGTATGGGGAGAAGAAGACATCAATGTCCTCAATATTGATGAAACTCCCATCCAACAGATGCCTGCTTCACATTTTTAGGAGGAAGGGATGGACCAATGTCATCTCCTTCCATCATGATTGCATTTGTATTTATTTCTGGATTAAGCAGTAATTCTATTTGCATTCCTATCTCAATCCAGGATAACTGTGCAACAAGAATCATTGGCCTAAATGCACTGACTGACAGTGGAGCAATAGGACATTTCCTCTCCAGGAAATTTGCCAAAGAACACCAAATTCTCCTCATACCCCTTTCCCATCCTATTAAGGCATGGAATGTAGACAAATTACTAAACCAATTGAAAGAAATCACCCACTGGGTCTCTGCCATTCTCAACATGGATGGAGTTCTTGAACTACAACAACTTCTTGTCCTTAACTACGGAAAGGATGACCTTATACTTGGACTGCCCTGGCTATGGGCAGTCAATCCAATAATAGATTGGACTACTGGTCAAGTGACCATTGACCCTTGACAATACAAGGAGAGGCACTTCAATCACCTGCAAGCACTCTTCCAGCAATACTTACTGAAGTATCTGAATGCTGATGAAAACACAGTCATCAAGCAAGATCTGTGAACTTCCTTTTCACAGCAGAAGAGCCCCCTTCTCAGGGCATGTGTACTAAACATGCAGTATAACTCGAAGGTTCCAGAACACCTTCTCTAAAAGACAATGTTGTCTACCACTCTGGCACAGAAAGTGGGACCTGCAAAGGTAGAACTCCCCACTCCTTTCAAAGACTATGTGGATGTCTTTGATAAAAAGGATACTACAAAATTATCACTGTCCAGACCATACAACCATGCTATTGAATTACAAGACACTTTCATTCTGCAACAAACTAAGACATACCCCCTGTCTCCTCCCAAGCAGATTGCCTACAAGGGATTCATCAATGAATACCTTGCCTCTGGGAAAATTACACAGTCCAAATCTCCCCAGGCATCTCCCTTCTTCTTTGTTCAAAAGAAGGATGGGGAACTCTGTCCCTGTCAGGACTATAGGTACCTCAACACACATACAATAAAGAATGCATATCTGCTCCCACTAATCTTGGATCTCATCAACCATATATGAGGCTCTTCAATCTTCACCAAATTTGATGTACAATGGGGGTATAACAATATCCTAATCAAACCAGAAGACAGATGGAAGGTAGCCTTCATCACCTCTTTTGGTCTCTTCAAACCAATGGTCATGTTCTTCAGAATGTGCAATTCTCCAGCAACTTTCCAAGCCTTCATGGACAATCTCTTCAGAGATTACATTGTAGAAGGGTGGCTCATCATCTATATGGATGATCTTTTAATCCATTCGTCCAATTCCACCCTCCATGAAGAATGAACAAGGAAAGTCCTCCAACATTTTCAGAAATACAAAATGTTTCTAAAACTGGAGAAATATACTTTTGCTGCTAACAAAGTGGACTACCTAGGACTTGTCCTCAACAAAGACAGAGTCAAGATGGACCCCACCAAACTATGTACCATTGAGGAGTGGCCTTGACCCTCTATCATACATATGCAAAATCTGATTGTTCCTAGGATTCTGCAACTTCTATAGGAAATTCATCCCATCCTTCTTGAATCTTGTCTGTCCTCTCCTTGATTTGACCAAGAAAGGTGCCCCTTGGACATGGACTCCATCCCATGAATCAGCCTTTCTGGCCCTTCAGAAAGCCTTCACTGTCCATCCAGTACTGGCATTTCTGGACACTGCCAAACAATTCACTCTGATGACTGATGCCTCTCTTACCACCTCTGGGGCAGTCTTGATGCAGCTGAATTCCAATAGAGATTTATGCCTGTGTGGGTACCTCTCTTAGACCTTCTCTTCCACCAAGAGAAACTATGATGTTTTTGACTGGGAACTCCTCATAGTCATCCAAGGACTTGAGGATTGGTGCCAATATCTCTTGGGCTCCCCCTACCCAGTAAAGGTTCTTATGAATCACAAGAACCTCACCTACTTTAGGAAACCATGGAAATTATCTCAATGACAAGCCAGGTGGCATCTCTTCCTTCAGGACTTTGATCTGGAATACACTGCATTACCAGGAATGCAGATGGCACCAGCAAATGCCCTCTCTTGATGAGATGACATAGACACCTCCACTGACAATGAGGATGTCCAACTACTCCCCTCCAATGCCTTTGTCAGAGCACTGGATACTGCCCTGGAATAAAAAATCAGGGATTCCTCCTCCTCCAACCCCCTTGTCTTAGATGCCCTTCAATGGGTGTGGCTCTGTGGCGCAGTAAGGCATGAGCATAGCCACAGAGCTTAGTCTTTGGACGAGCGTAGGTAAGTGGCACACACACTTTTCTTTCTCTCGCACCTTCACCACCCCACTTGTCTGGCAATGCACTCCCCTCACCTCTCGTTGTCACACATCAACGCATCTGTCACTCTTTCTGTCCAATTCACCACACACTCACTAGGCCTCCCTTTGTCACCCAATCACCATGGCTGATCCCACAAACGAGGAGCACCTAAACTTTGCCTCTGCCACCTTTCGCCTCATCCGTGAAGCACTCATGGCAGCACACAACATCAATCTTGATGATGCCATAGTCCATCTGAACCAAGCCTGGGAGGAAGACCATGACTGCAGGGTAGAGGAATGGAATGCTGAGCATCTGGCCAAATGCCAGGAAGTGGAACACCTAGACAATGAGTGCAGAGAAAGGAAAGAAGAGGCCAAGAGGCTAGCTGAGAAAGAGGTCAAAAAAGAACGTCATGAAGCTGACAAGAAGAAGCCGAAGATGAACAACTTCACAACTGGCCTCCCACTCCCCAGTGTCATTGTCAACAGACCCTCACAGTATGCCCTCCAGAAGCTTTCAAGCTTCAACTTTGTGGAACTCTGGTATTTTTCACCCGAGGGCTGCAGCAATGTAGCAAAACATGTCAGATTGGATGCTGATGATGCCTTCAGCCTGTCAAGCACAAACAACATCCTGACCCTCAGGCCTGTCACCTCCATCAAGGCATCCAAGAATGCCCATGCTGACCACCAACTGTCTTTCAGTGAATTCCTCCAGGCTAGGGTTTCGTTCCTCCACCACCTCAAGCAGGCTGCTTGGCCAGAAAAGCACATCAATGCCCTCACCATGTTCTTCTGGAACCTCCAAAGCCACCCACAGCAGATGACCAACCATAGCGACCTGATTGTGCTCACCTATGCCTTGCACATGTGCTGTCAATGGCACAATGACCTCAAAGCAAACAATGGCAATGCCTGTGACATCTCGATCATCAACGATGCCCTCATGAACAACATTGCATGGGAGGTAAATGACATCATGAGCAAAAGGCTATTGAGCAGGTCAGTTATCACTCATTATCATTCCCATATCCATGGCTAACCAACACTTTCTCCCCACTCGCCCTTTGCATTCCTTTGCACCCCCACCCTTATGCACCCCCCATGCCTGCTCCCTGCCTCCCTTCCTCCCTACCCTCCCACCTTCTGTTTCCAATGGTGCTGTCATACCCCATCGTCAAACCAAACTCCCTCCACCCCACCCCCCCCTCTTTTTCCAGTGATGCTCATCCCACTGACATTACCCCCCCTTCCTTTTATCTCCCTTCACAATCCTACAGGATTAAAGCCCTTGTGAGTCTGCCCCCCATCTCCCCTCCTTGAACCCAGCACTCATGCCAGTACGCACCCCAGCGACAAGACTCACACGTTGAGTGCTGCCATGACTCCAGGTTCCAATCTCTGTGCCCTCAATTTCGTCAACCAATGCAGCCCCTCTCCTCCCAAAACTTGACCCCTCCCCCTTCCCCTCCCCCTCCCCCCTACCAGCCCACCACCAATCCAATCAGGGGCAAATCCACTTGCCCAGTCTGCCTCAGACACCACCCACACCGTGTCCATGA
>JBBPQN010000185.1:0-22484 GCA_038092575.1 Boletus subluridellus | reverse complement strand
TGTACTAATAGTGGTAGTAGTAGAGTTGTGATTGAATAAAACTATTTATATCTCCATATTCTTCTGGTAAAATATTCCAATAAAAATAGGGGAAGGTAGGTCATACTGAGGGTTATCTGGCCCTATAGTATCCAAGGATTATAACTGCTTCAAGTGGTAGAAATATCCATTCTCGGGTGGTAGCTTTTCTGACTATGCTTGAAACCAGTTTCATGCAGGTCATCAGGGAGTAGGAAGTCGGTTCAGGATGGTGACCTGTCCAGTTGTCCAGTCGATGATAGGGTTGAGGTCTTTAAGCCAGGGGAGACCGAGGATGATGTTCTCAGATCCGCAGTTGATGACCATCAGTTTTCATTCTTCTTTGATTTCTCCTACTTGGAGAGTGAGGGACACCTGGTGTCGGATGATCCCTTCTTTATTGGTGGTTCCATCCATGTTTCGAGCCCTTAGCGGTTTAAGAAGTTGAGTAGTAGGAATATGATGTCTTGAGACAAAGTCTCGATCGATGAAGCATCTGGTTGCACTGCTGTCAATGAGAGCAGTAATGTCGATGATTTCTGCTCCTGTATGTGTATAGAGAGAGAGGGGGATTTGGATTGACTGTGCATGTGAATCTGATACAAATACAGGAGCTATGACAAGAGGAGGAGAAGACATTGAGACTTTCCTCTGTTTCAAAAATCCTTGGCTGCTTCTATCTTAGCAGTCGCTATTGTCTCTCCTCCTTCCTCTGGTTGTTCTTCGTAGCATGTTTTGAGCACTTGTAGGATATCCTCCTTGGGAATATTCCTTCCTCAGAGACTAGCGACATAAGTCGCAACTGGGTCTGGGGTGGGAGTGATGAAGGCAGCTCTAACCCTTTGGGGGTTCCTAGGGGAACATGGGGGTCCATTGTTGCTACAAGGAGGGTTGTTGTTGCGAGGGGGGGGAGGGTGGTTGATAGTGCAACATCCCTTCTGGTGGCAGATGAAGCAGAGGTTGTCCTTAATGTGATGGGTGCGCTTGACTGGGGTGAGGTGGATAGCATCCACATCCATGGCATTTGGGTCACAATGAGGGGCAGTCTGGTGGGGTGGAGTCCAAGTGGATGCGGGGATGAAAGCCCTTCTGCATTGGAGTCCATCTCTCCTCCTTGCGTGCCCAGCAAACTGAGAGGCCCCCTGAATCCAACTGTCAATAGAATTGGGGACGGTGGGCATCATGAGAATGGAGTCAGAGAGGTTACTGTCTAGGCCATTGATGTACCATTCAATCAACGCCTTCTGATCTGTGATCTCAGCTTTTCCAGCAAGAAGTTGGAACTGGAGGTTATAGTCATCCAGTCCATCGGTATCCTTGAGGTTCTGCCTCAACCTTCCCAAGTCAATTTAGGCCTTGGCTCTGACATCATATGGGGTAAAGGCTTTAACAAAGCCTTTGGTTACATCAGTAAAGGACTTAGTGTTGTCCTCCACTGTTTCATCTCCTAATCTCTGGTACCAACCCTCAGAGAAGTCCTTCCCTCGGCCTTTGCTCATTTTGGCAAGAAGGATAAGGGTCTTGGCTCAATTGTTGTAGAAACAAGCGTTCATCTGGAAGTAGGCCTTCATGGCCAACAGCCATTCTGGCACATCATCTGGGTGACCAGAGAAATCATCCAGTAGACCTGCCTTGATCTCTGACCTGTGTTTATTGACATCCATAGGGATAGGGGATTCTAGTGGAGATTTCGCTCATTCTTTGGTAGTGGCACTTTGTGGTGATGGAGGTGCAACTGGAGGAATAGTCGGTTGTGAATGATGAAGATTTGCTCTTGACAAGGATGAAGATTGAATGGGAGTGGTCAGGGAGGAGGGACGGGGGGTGGTGGGTTTTCTTGTCCAGAAGTTGGGGTCATCATAATGGTAGTCAGTGGGTTTGGTAGTCAGAGGCAGTACTGTGATTTCAACATCTGGCTCCTGCTCAGAGGAGGGAGCTTGGATTCCTCTTTGCCATGAAATGGTGGTGGGAAGGACCTCATGCTAAATAGCAGAGGTAAACTGGACAATCTAGTTCTTTTGTTATGCTAATGCATAGAACCTAGTCAGAGCGCACACTCAAGTGTAGTGCAAAGACACTTAGAAACTCTTAGATCTCACCGTGACTAATCCTTAGACTAATCACTCACGGGATGACCAGGCTCTAGGCAATAGATTGCATAGAACTAGATACCAAACTGGTGTACAAAGGCAAAGTATTTATACTATTGGAAATGGTGCACAAACTAACTAAATAAGAGTGCGCACAGACCATCTGGGTAGAGGGGAATACAAGGTAGTACGAGAGAATTGCCTAGAAAAGGTTATTTGTCCATATCAAGAAGCTTGTCTGTAAAAGTGGTATATTGCATGGTCAACACCATAAGGGTGAAGCCCTCTCATGTATGTGAAGATGAATGGGCAAGAGCATAATTAGAAGGATAAAAAGGAAAGAAATCAGTAACACTCCCAAAGTAGACTACCTGGGACTCATCCTAAACAAGGACAGAGTCAAGATGGACCCTAGCAAACTCTGCACAATTGAGGAACAGCCTCACCCTTCCACTGTCCATGAAATCCGATCCTTCCTAGGATTCTATAACTTCTATAGGAAGTTTATCCCATTGTTCTTGGACCTCACTCATCCCCTCCTTGATCTAACCAAGAAAGACACCCCTTGGTCATGGACCCCATCTCATAAGTCAGCCTTTCTGGCCCTCCAGAAAGCCTTCATGGTTTGTCCAGTACTGGTGTTCCTGGACACTACCAAGCAGTTCACCTTGATGACCAATGCTTCCCTCACCGCCTCAGGAGCTGTTCTGATGCAACCTAACTCCAATGGGGATTTACGCCCATGTGGATACCTCTCCCAGATATTCTCTCCTGCTGAGAGAAACTACAACATCTTTGACAGAGAACTCCTTGCAGTCATTCATGGACTTGAGGACTAACACCAATACCTCTTGTGTTCTCCATTTCCCATCGAGGTTCTTACTGACCATAAAAATCTCACATATTTCAAAGAACCACAAAAACTCTCCCAAAGGCAGGCCAGGTGGCTTCTCTTCCTCCAGGATTTTGACCTGGACTACACCGCACTCCCTGGAACACAGATGGCTCCTGCAGATGCCCTCTCCCACCAGGATAATGTGGACACCTCAGCAGATAACAAGGATGTCCAATTACTCCCCTCCAACGCCTTTGCCCACCATGTCCAAGTAATTGATATCACATTGGAATCTAAGATTCATAACTCCTCAACCACTGATCCCTTGTCCTGGATGCCCTCCACCATATGGAGGTCAATGAACCACTCTTTGGATGGTCTTGCCCTTCGGACTGGACCTACATGGACAGCCATCTATATTACAAAGACCGCCTCTACATACCAGAACCCACTCACCACAACCTTGTCATTACAGCTCACTCTTCTCCTGCCAGTGGTCATGGTGGTCACCTCTGCACTACTGCCCTTCTCGCCTGTGACTACTGGTGGCCAGGCCTCTTCTCCTTTGTGTGCCAGTTTGTCTCTGGCTGCACCATTTATCAATCCCACAAAATTTTGACCCATCCAACAGTTCCACCCCTTGTACTCCTACCCATAGCCACCTCCTGCCCTTTCTCCAACATATTGGTTGATCTGATCACTGATCTCCCCCCAGTCAATGGGTTCAACTCTGTTATGGTCATGGTCAACCATGTGTTGGCAACCTCAAATCTAATAAAGACTTGGGCCACTCAATCACGCAAACTGACTGTAGAGAGAAGAGATAGTTGAGAGGGAATCCCAACAAGAACTTGACTAGAGTTCTTGGGGCATTGGATTCAAGGTATATATATGTTTTACATGTTTGTACTTATTATGATGCTGGTCCATGCGCGTGAGGCTATGTGATGATGAATCGTGTGAGTATTAGTAAACTATGATGAGTAAGGTAGACGGAGATTAATAGGAGGCAGTGCTAGATGTTCTAGACTGACAGAGATTAAATACATGAGGTTGACACGTGTATAGGTCTAGACCTAGTTCACATGGTCACGTGATGAGAGAAAGATAAGGTCATGTGATTTGTGAAAGTGTGAAAGGGGTCACGTGATTAGAAAAGAAAAAGGGTGAGAAAAAGGGTTTGTAACATTACCCCCCCTCTATGGTTCACATTCCAGGCGAGACCAGATTGGTGGGGGTTCTGTGTAGTTTTCGTAAGGATTAAACAAAGAGGTAAACGCCATTTGCGTCATTTGTAATCGTCGAGGTGCTTGGGGGTTCTTTTTATAGAAGTCACCGATTGCTTCTTTAGCGTGGGAAAGGTTGCCTTCTATTTCCCACGTTTGGTCTTCTTCTTGGTATCCTTTCCAGTGAACTAAGAACTCCAATTTTCAACCCTTTAGTCGAGATGCCATAATATATTCGACTTTGAATTCTTCATCTCCTTCATCCGTAACCGATATCGGTCCAGGTTTATAGAGTTTTTGGTTAGGAAGTCATTCCTTATATGGTTTAACCCGTGATACGTTTACTACCAGGTGAATTTTCATGTAGCATGGGAGTTTTAGCCTTATGGCATTTTCTCCTACCATTTCAAGAACTTTGTAGGGTCCTAGCCATTGTTCCATTAATTTATGTGATTGGCGGGTTTCCTTTAGGTTCAAGTGTTTGGTAGATAGCCACACTTGGGAATCTTTTTTGTAAACAGGCGCTTCTGATCTGTGTTTGTCAGCTTGTGCCTTCATTGCATCCTGTGCCTTGGAGAGAGAAGATTTCACATCGGCTAAAGTTTGTGTGAAATCCTTGGCAAATGCTGTTGCAGCAGGTGCTTTCATGTTTTCTTTAGGTTCAATTCCCGTGCGTGGTGAATATGAACGTGTGACTTGAAATGGGGATTTGCCCGTAGCAGAGTGGGCCTTGTTGTTGTATTGGAATTGTGCAAGGGCTAGCCATTCTGACCATTCCTTTTGCTTTTCCGCAGTGTAGAGACGTAAATATTGTTGAAGGTCTCGGTTGACACGCTCTGTTTGTCTGTCCATTTGAGGATGGAATGCCGTAGACATGCATAGATCAATCTGAAGCATCTTGCCGAGATCCTTCATTACTTGTGCCGAAAATTGCGGACCGCGATCGGAAATTATGGATCGTGGGAGGCCATGCGTTTTCCAGACATTGTCTTGATACAACTTAGCGGTTCCCAGGCTGGTGATTGTTTTAACCATGGGAATAAATACGGCTTCTTTACTGAATCTGTCCACAACCACAAGAATGCTGTCGTAGCCATTGGAAGTGGGTAAGTCTGTGATGAAATTGGCAGAGATGTCCTGCCAGGGACCCTCAGGAATAGGATTAGGATGTAATTTGCCTGCCGGAGGCCGTGTGGTTGGTTTCATCCGAGCACATCTTTCACATCGGGTGCAGTAGTCCATTATTTGTTTACATATGCCTTCCCATGTGTAGTAGTGTGAGACTAATTCATGGGTTTTCTCTGCGCCACCATGTCCGGCTAACGTGGAGTCGTGATAAAGTTCGATTATATCCTGGTGGAGATTACTTTCTTCCCCAGGCACGTAGATTTTTCCATTTAATTTAGTGAAACCTTCATCGTCTATTTCAAATCCTGAAGGGGATGATTCGCATAGCGTGGATTGTGTGATTTTTACCCGATCTAAGATCTTTTGTTCTTCTCCATGGATATAAGTTACTTCATTTGCTTGTACGCGTTCTGCAGGTATGACCGTAACTCCTTTATTGTCTTGGTCTATTTCCACAGCGTGGTCTTCTCTTCGTGAGAGTGCATCGGCTTTTCCCATGGAGGTACCCGGTTTCTTAATAAGTTCATAGTTGAAGCGTGATAAATATTGCGCCCATCGTGCTTGTCGTTGATTGAGATCCTGAGATTTCATGAAATATTGGAGATTGGCGTGATCGGTCCAGATCTCGAATGATTTCTCAGCACATTCTAGATGGTGGCACCATTGTTCGAGTGTGTGAATAATAGCGAGCATTTCTTTGTTGGCTACCGGGTAGTTTCTTTGTTCTGCCGTCATGGAGTGTGACGAGAACGCTACTGGATGCCATTTTCCTTCCTTTTCTATAGATAGTACTGCTCCTGTTGCGAAGTCCAAGGCATCGCATTCTAGGCGGAAATTACAGTCATTGTCCAGATAGGTGAGAACGGGAGCCGTGATAAAAGCTTCTTTCAGCATATCAAATGCACTTTGTTCTTTTTCTGTCCATCTCCACGTGAGATCCTTTTTTGTTAGGTCGTTTAGTGGTCTAGCCACAATAGAAAAGTCCTTGATGAATTGTCGATAGAAATTAGCGAGTCTGAGGAAACTCTGTACTCCTTTTACGTTTGTGGGAACCAGCCATTTTTGGATAGCTTCTACTTTGCCGGGTTCCATTTCGATTCCTTCCTCTGAGACAATCATGCCTAAGAAATCGATTTTCTTGGTACGGAATGTACACTTTTCTGGTTTTATGAAAAGGTCGTTTTCTTGGAGTCGCTTGAGGACTTCGAGTACGATTGCATCGTGTTCCTCTTGGTTCTTATTTTTAGTGAACATGAGGATGTTGTCTATATATATAATGATGACTGCTTGCATGTCATGGAAGATGTTGTTCATCATGGCCTGAAACGTGGCTGGGGAATTGGTTTGTCCAAAATACATAACCAATGGTTCGTAACTTCCCCTATGACAAACAAAGGCACCTTTCCATTCATCGCCTTCTTTGATGCATACGTTATTGTATCCCCATTTGAGATCCATTTTTGTGAACAATTTCACACCCTGCAATCGGTCGACCAATTGGGAGATCAGCAGCAGTGGGTAGTTGTTCTTTACTGTCCATTCGTTTAGGTATCGGTAGTCTTGTACCATTCATTTCTTTCTGTCTTTCTTGGGAATGAAGAAGACTGGTGATGTTTGTGGAGATTTGGAAGGTCGGATGTAGCCTTTTCGTAACTGTTCGTCTACAAAGTCGGAAACTTCTTTTTGTTCCTCAACAGACATAGGGTAGAGTTTTCCCTTTTTAGGCTTAAATCCGGGCTTCATATCAATTGCATGGTCCCAGGGTTTCCTTTCTGGCATCCTTTCGGAATGCTTCTTGGAAAATACATCTAGGAATTTATGGAATTCCTTGGGAACCATCTGCTCCACTGTCTTCTCAGTAACTGGCGCGCTCTGCTGCTGCTCAGTTGTTACTTTCTTTAGACGTCAATAAATGTATGGCATATCATTTATTTCCCTTTCTTCTAGGGTTCTGATGAATACTGGTCTGTTGGATAATAGGTAGCATGTTCGCGGGCAATGTGTGAGTCGTACTGATCCTGTTTGCCAGTCGATTTCTGGGTTGTGTTTTGACAGCCACGTGTATCCTAAAATTACTGGGTTCTTCCCCAAATTGGTTACTTCTGCTACTAGTTTCTCACGGTGTCCTTGGTAATCAATGATTATTTCCGCAGTGTGAGAGATATCTCCTGTGGTGTTCTTGGTTCCATCCACGTTGAATATGGGTATGGGTCGTGTGAGTTTCGTAAGCGAAAGTTTATTGTCCTTGGCCCATTTGGCGTCTACAAAAATGCCGTTAGCTCCACTATCTAGGAGCGCATGTGTATTGTGCATTTTGTATTTGGTTGTGGCTGAAGCCACCTTGATTTCGAGGTTGATTTCTCGTTTTGTTTTAACAGACCTGAGACAGATCCGTTCTGGGATTTCATAGATATCGTCGTTCGTAATTTTATATATATTTTTCTTGACCGAATTAAGCCTGCATTCCCCTGCAGCAAGCTCACTTTTGTGAGACCCGGTCTGGGTATAAGAAGTAGAAAGTTCGTTGTTTGTATTGTAATTTAATGTCCTATTTTGGGAGTCGAAGAATTTGTGTTCTTCTTCTCCATATTCGACGTAAGATGAAAGTACAGAAAAACTCTTTTTTGTATTATCTATTTTTTTTGTGTCCGTAGTCGCAAGAACACCCGGTTCATTCTGTGACTTTACTCTTTTCCCGACTCATTAGCCAAGAAGTCTGCAAAATAGGCCTTAGTGGCCTCGAAGTCCATAGCTGCGACCTGTTTCATTCTCGCATCGGTCCCAGCTCTCTTTCCAGCATCCTCATTTGTGCTAGATGAATCGCTCGTATTCGCGCGTACGTTGCGATACTTGCTGCACCTTCGGCTATGCCTGCCCCCAAGGAACTTGCATTCCCCGCATTCCTTTCTTGGTTTGGGACAATCCTTAACCAAATGCGGTCCTTGGCAGTTGAAGCACTTGCCTTTTCCGGTGCATACAGCATCAATGTCCATGGGGTCGCCACGGCCACTGTAAGTACGCGCTCCCAAGGAGCTTCCTTGTGTCTGGTTCTGCCAGACCCTTCCTTGGTTGCTCCATAGAGTGAATGATTCAAGAAGATTCCCAGTCTTCTTGATTTCAATTAAGTATGGTGAGACGTACTTCTTTCTTTGGCCGTTTACGAAGATGTGTTTGATGATCTCATCGCAGATGTTCTTTTCTAAGAGATAAACTCCCATGTTGTCTCCGCATTGAGACCGTTCGTATTGGGCAACCCACCAAGTTAGGAAAGACTCGGTGCGTTCCTTGGGACCTTGCTTCATCCGTGTGAGTTGGTCCATTGCATTGTCGGCATCCATGCCAGGTTTGAAATGGTCTTTTAACAACATGACAAGTTCATCGTCGTCAGGCCACATGTGGAGGGATCCTTTCATATATTTGGAGAGTTGGTTCTGCGCCCACATTCCTGCTCCATTTTTGTCTTTGCCCTCCTTGGATCCGATTCGTGAAAGCGTGGCAATTGCTTTCTTTTTGTCGGTGTCAAATGTTTCTAAATTTGCATCGATGTAGATGTGGAGACGAATCATCCATTCATCGAATTTGTCATAGCTCCCATCATAGAGCTTTGGGTCTGGGACGACCTCAACTTTCTTTGAGATTTTAACCTCAGTATTTGTGTTTTGTACGCCGCTGTTGGCGAGTTGTTGGAGCTGATTCGTCAGCGTGAGAAGTTGTGCCTCAAGGGCAGCGATGCGAGCGGCGTCTGTGGACATCGTTTGTTGTCGTGGAGTTGGTGAGGATGGTGGGGAGTGTTGAGGGCTTTCGTAATCCTCATCTGTCTTGTAATGTCCTACTGGTTCTCTGAACGACAGGTTGGGCGAGTTCTTTTTCTAGTTGTCATAAGACGAACCAAGCTTCTGCTTCGTAGGGATGGAATTCTTCTTCGGCTCGGGTAAAGCCTGCGTGTAGGAAGTCAAAGAAGTGAGGTGGGAATTCTTCTTCTTGTTTTATTTCGATGGTGTCATTGGGATCTTCGTTAAACTTGAAAGCTTCGTAAGGGGAGGGAGATCTTTTCTTGATGAGGATCGAGATGTCCTCGGCTTTGATCATCCAAATGTAAAAGTATGTAAAAAGTCCTAGGAGGATCTTCTCACTCCACTAGGTGCGAATCAAGTCAAAAGCCTTCTTGACTTTGCTGTAGAAACTATCGTAGTACAAAGTTGGGTGGGCACAGTACTGCTCTTGCACCTCAACAACATAGTGGGTAAATGTAGTAAAAAGTGTGCCACATGAGGACACTCGCACGTGGCGAAAAGAAGTCTGAAGGTTTTGCACCGGTGTTTAAACCAATTAAGAGTGCTCGAGCTCAGTGCTGCACTGCCCTAGATAGCTAAGTGCCTTCACACCTGTATAGGGTAGGTATATGTAAAAAGGAAACATGTAGCGCAAGTGCACGAGAAGGGTGAAGGGGTAAAGATAGATCTCGTTAAGCCTTGAGTTTGGCTGTTTTCCCTTTAATGCTAGGGGCCGTGTGTAACAATGAAGAGGATAGAGGATTGAGTGACGGAAGTGAAACTAGTCAAGTTCTTATGTTGGCAACCTCAAATCTAATAAAGACTTGGGCCACTCAATCACGCAAACTGACTGTAGAGAGAAGAGATAGTTGAGAGGGAATCCCAACAAGAACTTGACTAGAGTTCTTGGGGCATTGGATTCAAGGTATATATACATTTTACATGTTTGTACTTATTATGATGCTGGTCTGTGCACGTGAGGCTATGTGATGACGAATCGTGTGAGTATTAGTAAACTATGATGAGTAAGGTAGATGGAGATTAATAGGAGGCAGTGCTAGACGTTCTAGACTGACGGAGATTAAATACATGAGGTTGACACATGTTATAGGTCTAGACCTAGTTCACACGGTCACGTGATGAGAGAAAGATAAGGTCATGTGATTTGTGAAAGTGTGAAAGGGGTCACATGATTAGAAAAGAAAAAGGGTGAGAAAAAGGGTTCGTAACACCATGGGCTTAGTAAGGGGGTAATTGTTGCTCCTTGCACAAAAACTATTGATGCTGCAGGTATAGCCCAACCCTTCCCCAACAAAGTCTTCAGTCACTTCGGTCTCCATGACAAATTGGTCTCAGATCATGGCCCACAATTTGCCTCTGTCTTCGTGTGAGAACTCACTTGCCTCCTCAAATATGACATCTCCCTGTCTACAGCATACCATCCACAGACAGACAGGGAAAGTGAACAATATAACCAAGAACTTGAAACATTCTTGCACACCTTCTGTGCCAACTCCCCTCACAAGTGGCTCAAAATGCTACCCATGGCAGAGTTCGCCCATAATTCTGCCATCCATTCTATAACTGGCAAATCACCATTCTCTCTACTGATGGGATATGAGCCTCATGTTTATCCCCCATTAGGCAAAACCTTCCTTCCTGCCCTCAAATCCTGTCTCAACTCCATCTCTAATTCACAGAAAGAAGCAGAAGCTGCCCATGAACTCACCCAATAACACATGAAGAAACGACGATGTTCTTCCTTCAAACCATGGAAAGTCAGAGACCAAGTCTGGTTAGAAATGAAGAATCTTTGTCTCCAGACACTGTTGAAGAAACTCTCCCCACAACACACCAGCCCATTCTGGATTTCCAAAGTCATCTCCCCAGTAGCCTATCACCTAGAACTCCCTTTCCAATGGAAGATCCATGATGTCTTTCATGCCTCCCTACTTTCCCTGTATTAGGAAAATAAGGAACATGGTCCCAACTTCTCCTGACCTCCACTGGATCTTCTCAGATCAAAAGAAGAATACAAGGTCAAGGTCATAATCACCCATTGAAGAAAACCAGACAGAAGAGAATACTGCGTGCAGTGGAAAGGATATTCAAATGTGGAACAAATGTGGGAACCTGCTCACAATTTAGGAAATGCCAAGACCCTCCCAAAGGAGTATAAAAAGAAGAGCAGACTCTAAATCCCTCTCTCTCAAGAACCTCCATGTTGTTCCCTTTTCTCCCCTCTTTTTCTCTTTCCACTCACATCCACCATCTCCCACCATCCACTCATTGCCTCATCTATGTCTCCCTCCTCAAGAGTTGAGAAGCATCTGTCACACTTGAGAGACTACCACTCTTCTTGTGCAATGACACCCTCATCCACCTCCTCTGCCTCTATAGGCACTATACCACCATTCAATCCCTTCTCCCCTGGGCTGCCTGGAACATGACAAGTTCCCATGTTGGAGCAGAACACTCTTACACCGGTCAGATATCTAATATCTCATCACTCACCACAGTCGAACAAGCCATACTCAAGATCAGGAATGCCATGCTCGATGCCTTCCATATTGAATGGCTCCACTACTGTATCTCCATCCTCCCCCTCACTACCATCTCATCTTTCCTCCACCCTGTCATCTTTTTCCTTCCAGAAGAAGAAAGACAGGCATACTTTAACAATGACCCCCTTCCTCCTAATGCTGACATCTTTGACAGAACAGCTCACTCCTTCCAGTCCTTCACTCCCATGGTGGTCAGCCGAGGTAAGAGCTATTGATGACCTCATTTTGAGCTTAGAAGTCAAATTGACATTGAGACTCTCTCCGCCACCACCAAGGACCCCTCCTCTGAGTCCTCCATCATTCCCACTCACCCTGCCACCCCCATATCCATTATCCCTCCTGCAGACCCAAGATCCCCTCATCTCCTTAGACAGCATTGCCATCAAGTCCTTGTCTCTACTGGACTCCTGTCCCAAACTGCCCATAACCTTCCCCCCTCTATGAGAGATGTTTCAACAGCTGTTGAGGTCAGTCCCAGCAACCTTCTCAATGGACCTGGGGGAAGTACAACTATTGAATATCTAAGTACTATAGATAGTCAGTACTAGTAATAGGTAGCTCTAATAATAGTGTACTCACCTCAGTGGTTGGGAAACCAGCTGAGGTGTAACTAGGTACTATGACCAAAAATACTAGTGTAGCTTATGTAAGCTATTCTCACATTTGTAAACTCCAACAACAACCCCTACTCAACTCAATCCCAGTCGAGCAACTCCAGCTGAACATAATCATTCCCCATTCCATGTGGGCTCCCTTCCTTGCACTTCCTCCTCCACCATGCATCACCCACCCATGGTCCCTGTTCAGTGTTACAACTGTCACACCTTCAGACATCTCTGCCCCTTCTGTCCCAGATACCAATGTCCCTTCTGTCTGGTCCTCACCCCTGGACACAAGCAGGCTGACTGCCCTTGCTGACATTGCAACTATTGCAATGAGCTTGGACATTTTGCAATTGACTGCCCCCTCCATGACCTCTCTGCCATTGACTGGGACACCACCAACTACGAGGAGAACAAGGGAGATCAAGATAACTGAGGGTCAGTCTGAGATGGAACTTCAGATGTACACAGAGGATAATATTACAGGTAACAACACCCCCCCTTTATTTTCCCCTATCCTCCTGCTCGATTACCCAGGGTCTTCCCTTTGGAATAACATCATGGCTTCCCTATAGGAGTATGCAGTGCCAGACACTGCCTTTGAGGACTGCCTCTCGCTTCCATTCCTTCCCAAGGACACCACCCCTTTTTGATCCTATTCTTCCCATTCTGATTTCTCCCATTCCTATTCTCCCCAAGGACACTGCCTTCCACATCACATGCTTGTTATATGCAATGCGTCTCTTACTCAAACATCATGCTTGTGCCTCCCCTATAGTTACATTTCCTTTTACATCTCACCTGCCCTAAAGTCTTCAGGCAGTATATATATTTGATCTCCACATGTAACTACTCTTTAACTTAAACCTACACAATCTACTGTGTATCTTGGATTCACCGCTGGCTTGCTCATTTGCTTGCCATCTCTTCTGCTTCCTGCTCTCTATCCTGGTGAGAGCTTTCACTCAACATTCAGCATAGTGGGCTGGCATACACTCTATCTCATCACTAGAGTGCCCTTGGACATACCCAACTACACATTGGTGTACCATTGTTACTCAGCATAACAAGTCTTGTTAGCCTCAGTCATGTTTCAGGCACACACAGACCTGTAAGGCGCAATGACAGGTGGCACTGGTGCAGCCAAGACAGGGATGGACATGGCAGGTGTTCCAGGCACTATTACTGCAACTGGCGAAGAAGTCAGTGTGAGGAAAGGGGGAGAAGATATGATGAAATCATCATCATCGTCATCATGAATGGCATTTCTAGGGAGATCCTCATCAAAAATGACATCACATGCAATGAAGAAGGTGCCATTGCTAGAGTCACACAAGTGGTAGCCCTTCACCCCCTCAGGGTAACCCATAAAAATTGCCTGATACAACTTTGGGCTAAGTTTACTCTACAGTTCAGCAGGAATCTGAGCCCAGCAACACACCCCAAAGATATGGAGGTGAGATAGATCTGGTCTCCTGCTGTTGACCATCTCATAGGGCATCTTTCCAGGTGGCAAAGCAGTGGACTCAGTACAATTTCACAGGTAGGCAGCAGTAAGCATGGCCTCACCCCAAAGGATCAAGGGTAAACCAGCAGCCTCCAGCATGGTGAGCAAGCAGCCCTCAAGGGTTCACATTGCCCGCTCAGCTTTGCTGTTCTGTTGGTGGGCATAAGGTGCTGCCAGCTGCTGCTCAATCCCTGCCTCCTCCAATGCCTTTATAAACACCATGCTAAGAAATTCCCCACTGTTGTCAAAGTGAAACACCTTCACTTTATGGTCTGCATGGTTCTTCCACAGGTTTTTTATGATCCACCAAGTGTCCAATACCTGATCCTTGGTGGCTAGCAATTGAATGTTGAGGAGATGGGTGTGATCATTCAGGAATATAATGAAGTAGAGCTTTGTATGTGGAGTGCAAATGGGGAAGGGCCCACAGAGTGGTAGTCTGGGTAGTTGTGGCACATGACTTTCTAGAGGGTAGTCCATGCAGGAGTGAGTCATGTGGCAGTGCCAGCAGTGCATCTCCTTGTCCACCATCTCCTTGCCAGTGAGCTGGCTCCCTCATATTGAGCACCTCACCTGCTCCTCATTTTCACAGGTTGCACTCAGCACTCATCACAACACATCCTTTAGTCCTCAACCTCACAGATGGGCCACTCTGCTCCAGCTCACCAGCTTGCTGGCCTGCTTTTTGTGTCAATGCATGCTGCATCAGCACTCACTTCCTTGCATCCTCTGATCTTCAACCATTGGACACCACTGCCCACCAGCCCACTAGCCTGCTGGTGATTCCCTCATGTCAATGCAAGGTGTGTTGACACTCCTCACCTTGCATCCTTGACTGCTTAGACACCACCTCTTGCCAGCTCAACAGCTGGCTGGCACACTCTCATGCCGACATAACATTGTTGGCACTCATTATGGTATATGCCAGATCTCTAACTAGACAGATGCCACTGCTTGCCAGTGTGCCAGCTCACTGCCAATGGCTCTTGTGAACATTGACATGCTCAGCATGCTTCTCCATGTGTGTGTGGTTACCACCACACACACATTCACAACACATCCACTGGTATCAAACCATAGTTACCATATACACATCACCATGTCCACTGGTATCTGACCACACATGCATCTCTGTGTCCACTAATATCTGACCATACACAACACCATGCTCCTGTATCCACTGACTTGGTCATATACACCCTGGAGCCTCCTCCTTCTGTGAGGGGCAAGCTCTGCTGCATGCATCACAGGCTCCTGCTTTTCAGAAACACAGCTCACTTGCCCTTTACAGTGCTTCAGGCTGGAAAGCCCTCTGGGGCTTTCACCCACATCCTCACTCCTACCATAAAGTACATACTAGTAGTACATAGTATATGCTTCATCTGCTCCTCCCATGAGGCAGTAGCCACCATTGCAATTGAACTTCATGGAGTTAAAATGGATGAGGTCCAGCATGTATTCAGCACAAGGGAACGTAGAAGGGGGATAAAGTTTCCAGGGATGTTTAGCCATGATGCAAGCCTCACATTGCAAGAGCAGGATGGAACAGTCAATGGTCATGCCTGTCACAACTAATGGCAAGTGTTTTACAAGGTCATCACCCAAGTGACCCATCCATGCATGCCACAGGTCCAGCATGGCACCAGGCTTCACCACAGCTGAGATCTCTTTTACTCTTGGGGTGTGTGAGGTGAGCTCAGAGGGGCAAATGAACTGCAGGTCAACATGACACAGATTCCCTATCAAGGGTAAGCTGCTCAAGGCCTCACTATTGTAAGAGAGTTGACAGTGCAATATACCTCCACCACATGACCCTTTGAATTCACAGTCCCAGCCTTTTTTCAGCATGCAACCAACTGAGAGAAGGTTGATGAGCACCCCCAGGGCATGAAGACAGTCGTGCAACATGATATGATACTTCTTGCCACTGAGTATAAGCTCAGCAACACATGTCCCTCTGCCCATAGTACACAGCATCCCATGGTTTGCAGTTTGGACACCAGGTTTACCTTCCATTCTGAATCTAAAAAGTATTCATGGCTGGTGACAAGGTGTGAAGTTGTGCCTGAATTGAGCAGGGTGGAGATGAAGGAGGTGGAGGAGGTGTAGTCTATAGCAGCATCATCAGGCAGCTTGGTGATTGCAGTGCAAGACAATTTCTATTAGTACTCACTGGTGGAGCTGTTCGTAGGGGTGGGCAAGGATGGATCCAAGGGGGTTGCCATGGCCACAGCAGCTGTCTCAGGCTTTTGGCTCTTGTTGCAAATCCAGGTGGGGGCTTTGCTCTCCATACTGCTGCCAGGCCAGTAACAGTGTGTGTGGTTGTGATTGTCAGTGTGTGGGAAATTTGCACACAGCATGTTGGTGCATTTTATCCCCTTGGGGTTGTTACAATGCATGCAAAGCCCAGTTATGGGTTTAATCCTGATGTTTGACCCAGCACCCTGTATGACTGCTATGTTGGCATACTCAGATCCCAGACCAGCCAACTTCCTTCTCCCAATGATGGTGCTGGCCTTCTCTGTAAATAACTTGGTAACATCATCAAAGGTGAGTGAGGTTGAAGACTGAGCACCACTTGTGGTGGTGGCAGTGGTAGTCAAGGATGAGGAAGTTGTGGACATTTGGTTCATAGTAAACTCCTTGAAAATTTGTCATTCAACTCCATCCAGAAGACCTTGCAGCAGATTGAAGATTGCTTCATCATTGGAGTAAGTGATTCCCATTTGAATGAATCTACAACAGGCATCTTCAAAGATGCCAAGATAATGAGAAGCATCGTTTGCATCTTTAAGCTTCACTAAGCACACTCACACCCAAAGCTCATATTGGAAGAGAAGGTCATTCCATGAATAACACTCTGAGACTTGGAGGATGTTCCATTGCTTGCATGCAGTTTGGCTTTCATTGAGTTGATTTGCAACAACTGAGGAGATTTTATGATTGACTAGTGCCTTTGCCTGTGCATCCTTTGCAAACCAGTCAAGAATTTTCTCTTTTTTGTCATCAGTAATGGCAGCTGGATTTGTTGGCATGGGTTTTTCAACAGCTAACTCAGCAAGATTAAATGGATCTGAGCTGCTACTGCAGTGGTTCCAGAGGCATTGGCCCTTAAGGGCCAATGTCATCTGTGAATGCCACTGTGTGTAGTTCTTGGTGCCAGTTAGTTCACATATATGGTTATGTTTCCCCATGTCTAAACTATTAATTTCCATGGTCCTGAGTGAGCACCCAGAATCTAGATCTCATTGGTTTGGGTTCCACCTGGTCAGAACCCAGGGTTCATAACCTATATGAGGCTAGACAGATAAAGACTCAGCAATCATGGATAGTGATAGAGCACTATATTAGTACCTAGACAGATAAAGACTAGATACTAGTAAATAACAAGAGATATATGTCAGACTGGTTGACATACCTCAGCAATCATGGATAGTGATAGAGTGCTGAGGAAAAATTAAATCAGATGATGCATGTCCTAATGCTACAAGATTATGTAATGGGTGACATAAGCAATGTGCAAGGTATTGGATGCAAGTGGACTGCTATAAGATGTGCAAAATGGAGATGCAGCCAAGTGAACAAGATGATTAGTCCAACAATTGCATTCAAGTGTCACTACAACTAGGAAATATGCTGAAAACAATGATAGCCAGAGATATTGAGAGTTGGGAAGCATATTTGGTACTCAAGATAGCTTGTGTCCAACATGAGGTGCATCACATGGAAAAGATGCTGGCAGACTATATTGTTCAGGAGCATGAGAAGATCACAGCACTTCATCAATTCAAAGCACAGTGCTTACAAGACACCATTAATGATAAGGATCTCAACATCAGATGGATCAATGCACTCAGGCTATTCAGCAATTATGGCCAGTCTCAACCCATCCTAAATGTACCTGCACTGACTTCTTCCACAGTTTGGTTGGACACAAACAGTGAGTAGTCATGCATGCATTCAACACTGCTATATATGACTGATTTTATAATTAGGCACTTTGACACACACAGTTGCGGGACAGCTCCTTGCTGTGCAGCTCAACTGACTTAGTACTGCTGGTGGGACATATTATATTGTGATGTTACAATTCCATACATAATGTACCCTGGTTTGTCTATATGATGATATCCTGTTTTTCCACCGGCCCATCTGTGAATGGGTGATTTTATGTTGTTGTTTCATTGTTAAGTTTCTGTGCATTTTGTAGGTCCAAGTCTCTCATTGGCCAGATTGACTCTAAGCGACCCAAAAAGAGCAAACAGTGTACCCGGACTTGCCAAACGGGGCAATGCTGGCCATTCCAAACTTGAAGTCAAATGGTTTAATTTGTTGATTGGTGGCCTGGGATTCTGTGGATCTCTATGTACACATAGATGGGTTCGAGCACAACTACAATGATCTTTTTTCTGTGGGACTGGGCTGTTCTTGTCTACTGTGAGCTACTGTGGACAGGACAAGAATTCTGTTACAGTCTGTCATGCACTGGCTCATTTTTGGTGATTTGCTGATGTGGTACTAGTACAAAGGGTATCCGGTAAAACATCATTCTAGAGATAATATGGTTCTATCCAACCATTTGAGTTCCTATCTATGGTCGTGGATCCTTCACCACAGGTGGCCAAAAAAACATATGTCAGGTCTCATATGAGCAAAGATATCTACTATATGATGTGAGTATATGCGAGTTTTACATTTTTTGTGATGTTCGGGTCGAACACTAGTTACTAACTTGAAGGTGCTTTAGAGCTGGATGTGTGGAGTTCGAAATCCATAGGTAGGCGTTGCCACCTCCCACTTACCTTATGACGAATCTCGCCGCTTGAGGCCTACCTTATGTATAGTCCCCACTTGGATCCTCATCAGTTGCAAAATCGACAGGGGATACAGCGTAAACATGTTATTGAAAGCATGAGCATCTCGTCTCTTTGGTACTACGGTAGGTCACAAAGATGTAATGGATTCTTTGCCTCTTTTATGACCGCGCTGCACCAGGCACGTTGCGTCGCTCCCTACGAGGCGCCCGCTCGGGTTGTGCAATAGTCACCTGAACGACGTTGTGCGGTATGTCAAAGTTGAGGGCTTTGAGCATTTCCTACCGATTCAGCGATTCGGTGAGTCATCATCCCGATCTCGGATGCAAGCAAGGGGGACGCACAGAAGTGTCATTATCCAACTCGAGTCCAGTAGCGCTCGTATCAAGCGCAGAGACCTCGGGGACGTAGTTGTCCTTTCGCTCCCGCTCCTCCTCCTGGAGCTTGAAAGAGATGCCCCGAACGGGGCCACGTTGGATGCGCTTCATCAGGTGGGTCGTGAAACCGGAGATCTTATTCCTGAGACGCTTGGAGGGGACGACGGCCTAGCGGGTCAACGCACGGTGTGGTTAAAGACAAGGTCAAGTCAGAGAAGACGGAGGAAGAACAAGGGTAGGGATACTAACGACTTCATCGATGATACGTTTGTTGGTGTGGAAGTCAAGTGTAAGGCGCGGGTAGCTGGACAAGGCGGACCGACTTCAGGCGAGACTCGGTGTTGCAGCGAAGCTCCACTCACTACTTTTCAATGAGCACACGGGAGGCTCTTTTGGTAGTTTTGGTGCGAACACGACCCTAAAGCACGATCAGCATACAACGAGCATACCGTGCATGATCCTACCATGGTGGCTGATTGTGGGCGTCGAGGACGTTGAGGCTGTCGTTGGGGCTGTTGGTGGTGTCAATCTCAATGAGTTCGCAGTCCCTTCGCAAAACCCCGAAGTGTGGCTGATGGTACTATACAGCTGATCACAGCCACCACTTACCCATTCCATCATACTCACTCATTGTTCGTCTCTCCGATCTCAAGACCTCACACAAAGGTGAGCAATCATCTAGCCAATCTTCGTGCTGCGGGGAGCCTTCGACTCGTGGCATTCAAAGCCTCTGTCTTGACTCGTAGCTGCCCCACGCAGCACGACACTCGGACAGAGCATGTTGCTCACATTCTCGTTCTTACCTGCCAGAACGTCCCGCCCTACTCCCGACTTTCCTCAATCAAAATGGTCCGCGTTTCCGTCTTGGTGAGTATCCACACTCTATATCCACGACGAGTCACCGACACGCCGTGTAGAACGACTGCCTCGTGAGTCTATTGAACGCGTGATTGCCGTATGGATTTAGATGGTATTGCAGAGAAGTATCGTCAACGCCGAGCGCCGTGGCAAACGCCAGGTGCTCATCCGACCTTCCTCCAAGGTCGTCGTTAAATTCCTCAGTGTGATGCAACGCCATGGCAAGTGTCCTTTTTTGCCGAGACCCACTATAGAGTCTATAAGCCTTCTTTTACCGTCTTCGTCGCCATGAGACCGACCTGATTACTGACCCCTCCTCATAGGCTACATCGGTGAATTTGAGATAATCGATGACCATCGTTCCGGAAAGATCGTCATTCAGCTGAATGGCCGACTCAACAAGACGGGCGTCATCTCGCCCCGTTTCAACATTCAGGTGACCCAAATTGAGTCCTGGGTCAACTTGCTCCTTCCTTCCCGTGGGTTCGGGTACATCATTCTCGTACGTATTACAGCAGTTGTGATTGGCGGCGCTGAATGGATGTGGATTTATAGACGACCTCATCTGGTATCTTGGACCACGAGGAGGCTCGTCGCAAGAATGTTGGTGGCAAGATACTCGGGTATGTGTACTAGACCATTGGCTCTGCAGTGCTGCATATATGTAGATTACATCGTACCCCAAAAAAGCCACCCGTGCGCTATGTGCATGTCTCATGAAATCTCGAGCGAGTTCACAACCATTGAGTCTGTACCAAACAACACCAGTGCCGTACGTCGGTTACTCGCCTTCCTCATTTAGTGGTCTCAAGCAGGGACTCTGAAACCCTGGACTTCCATGAGGGATCCCACAGAAGCCGCTGCACCGGCTCAGTGGAAGTCGAGTGTGATAACCAGGCGAGGGGGGGGGGTTGTTCCTGCCCTTGACATAAACGTGCGCGCCATATGTGCTGCTTCGCGAGACGCAATTTTATTTTTGCAGCATGCAAGCTAGCGTAACAGGGAAACCTGACTGAAGGAATGGAGTATGCTGTCTAAATCACGGTCGTGAACATCTATAGCGTATGGACAACATCCTGCAACCAAGGTATTACGACAAGGGAATAAAGAAAACGGTACTACGAGTAAACGGCGAGGGTTTTTAGAGTTTACTTGCCACCCGTGGTGCCGAGACCCATGGAGGATTTGAAGGTATCGTAGATCCACCACTGGAAGCCTAGTCGAGATGTTAGGATAATATTCCGTTGCAAGAGTCCATGTATTGCACTCACCAGTCAAAGTACCAATCATGAGCACACGGGTACCGAGACCCTTGGTGGCAAGGGCGACCGCACCGGTTTCTGATGCGATCTGCGCAATACCCTTGCCCTTGTTAGCAGGCTTGCCCATGAGCGACACGACTGAGTCAGCTGGATGTGACACGATAGCACAAACAACACCAGCAAGGTAACCAGAGGCAAAAGTGACGCCAAGCTGGGTAGTCTTGGAGTAAGTCTCCTTGGCCTCCGTGAAGACGTGCGTGTAGAACAATTGCACAATCTTCTCAAAGAAGAAGAACTTGGCCATCGTGTAGGGGATCTAGTAAACGCGGTTAGTCATGTAGACACCACGGAGGCCGAGGTGTACTGACTTGACGTGACCACAGCGGAACAATAGAGCCAAAGGGGTAACGGGTCGAGGCCTTGTTTTTGCTCATCTCTTGGAGAGCGGCACCGAAGGCGGTCGGGAACGTACCGCTCGGGCTGGTCTGGATCTTGACCTTTGTCATTTCCAAGGGACAGAGAGCGATATCGGCGAAGACCTCTGCTGATGCAGAGCCAGCCAACCAAATAGCAGGCTTGTACTTATTGGAGGCCTCCTCGCCAGCCAAGTTCATGTATGTGTCCTTGAACACCTCGTAGAGACCATACTTGAACAACCCTTGCAGGGAGTAGCCGACGAGGGTAGGACCGAAGCCTTTCCAGATACCATTTTGACCCTCTTCCCGAACGAGGGTGCTGAGAGCGGATGTGAGGCCCTTGTATTTCGCCGGGTCCACCTACCAAAGGCAGTCTAAGAATCGAACGTCGTGAAAACGAATCCAGCGACGAACCTGCATGTTACATTTGGCGACGTCGAGCGGTGTAATACCGGCATGCGTGACACCGCAAGCAAGAAGACCACCAAGCATGCACTTGGCGTAGTAGGAAGAATCATGGGGAACGGGGCCAAGGTATCTGGCAGAACGACACAAAAAGCATCAGCAAAACAGCGGAAAGACCAGGAAAATTTGACGCATACCGTGCATCCCACTTGCCGGACGGTGCCAAATGCGACATGGTAGATATTTTAACGGTCTAAGGTCTAAGTGGTAGTCTAGAGAGACTTGGCTGGCTGTGCCGTCTGAGTTTGCAAGACGAGAGTAAGATTGCAAGTTGTGGAGAAGCAAATGACCGCCTTGTTAGGCAAATTTTGCGTTCCGCAAACAACCGAGCCCGGAAATAATGCGGCAGCTTGATCAGGCAAGGTCTCGGCAGCAATATGAGTCGCAGATATACACACCACGATGCCAGTCGCCACATCATCTTCCCTTCTAAAGCTCAATGGTTCAACGCCACCATGGTTTCCCGTTCGTCTGAAGGAGCTCCCGCACCGGACAGCGTTCTCTTTCGATTCGATGGAGGATGCGCTGGCTGCGTTTGCAAACGGCGAA
>JBBPQN010000184.1:0-22544 GCA_038092575.1 Boletus subluridellus | reverse complement strand
CTGGTAATACACGAGACGAGGAAGGGGAAAGTCGTGATGCCGCCAGGGCATGTGGTCGTGAGGGAGTCACAGGTGACAAATGTCACAAAACTGTAACACAATGTGTGAGTAAATGAGCAAGTGATAAGCTGCTATAGCTCACCTACTGCTGTGTAGCATTAAGATGAACACATCCAATCATTGGGACTATTCTTGGCAAACACCAATATGCCTCCATGATGTGTGTATTTCTCGCTATCTTTTAAGTTGGCTCACCCAAACTCTCACAGAGGTTGTGTGGCTGTCAGTCCAAGGAAGGAACTTGTTGTTATTGACAATGCCGTGAATGGTTTTATGCTATATCCCCTGGACAATGTGACCCCAATCCGAAACTTTGTCACCAATCCACCTTTGGTTCTGCTCCCTAAACAGGTTGCATTTGGAGAAGATTCAAGGCTCGTTGTTGGAGGGAGTGACAATGGATCTGTATACCTGTTCAAAAGAAGGTCGGGTCAGTTGCTGACAAAGCTGCTGCATGCAGATGGATGGCTTGGTGCAGACAATTGCAGTATATGCATGCGCTTGATCCATTTGAGTTGACTTACATGGATCATAGGTGCATGACATGGATGGTTGTTGTATCATGGCAAGTGCATCTCCCACTCAAGGTCGAAAGGAGGCCCTTGTCCAGGTGTGGACTTATCACTATGCAGCTCGAAAGTTGACACCAGGAAAAACTGCAACACCTTCTGGATGAATCTCGACCATAAGAACTTTACTCATATCTTTGTTTGCTGCTGGGATCCTTCTATCATGGGGAGTGGAATCACTTGATCTAGAACTGGTACATCAAATAATTTGTCCAAAGGAGGTTTACTTACACAATTAGCAGTACACTCTGAAAGTGTGGGTGGCAAGTATTCAACTTAGCCAGCAGTGGTGTGGTGACTTGGCAATACTGCAGAGTTCCATCCATGTGCCTCAGCCCCTGCTCCACGAAACATCGACTACTGACCTGAAGGCTCTTACAGAATTGGTGATACAGCTAGTGGATCTTGTGAGGGATGTGCACAAAGATGAAGTTTCCAAGAACCCAGATGCAAAGAGTGACTGACCTGAGGAAAGTTGGAAATTTAATACAGGTTTCATCGAGAGTATGGTAGAGAAGACAGGCGCTTCGAAAGATACCATCATATACTTATGATCCTGTACTGACCAATCAACTAGAACTTTCTTCTGTGCTACTACTATGTTTGTGCCAGGATAGGGAGTGGGCACTGCAATGAACTGATGAATTGGCATTGGACACTATGTGCTATTACCAAGTTTGGAAGGTGAACATGGTCGGGTTGTTACTTATATTTGTCTTCAGCAGCATTCACCAGTGGTTGGAAATTGGATTCAGATTTGCCCACCAATTTTTATGGTATGTCTTCTAGTGTCATAGGAATGGAGGATTCATTACATTTGATAGTATCCTTTCAAGGTAGCTATGCAGCACTGATCGGGAACAAGGCAGCATACCACCCAGCATTTGGGTAGAGTGTGCTGTGCTGATACCACACCATCCCCATTCTTTTATAAATATGCTCAACCAACTCCACTGCATGTCGCCTCCCACTTGCATTAGTTGAAGGCTTTGGTGAGTTGTATTTTGGAGGAGTCCAGTAGTGAGTCTTACACTGCAGATTTGCAGGCTACATGCCTCTGTTGGAATCATTGATTGTGTACTCGATTTTTGTACTTAGAATATTGTGGTACATTGTGGCGCATTGTTTTTGTTGTTTTTGTTTGTTTGTTGTTCGCTCCTACAGTAGTCAGAGTCCACTGTCTTCGCTTTCCTCCAGTTTCTGACAGTGGACTCCAGCTGTGAGATTCCAGCTGTTTAACAGCCTCCTTCATGTCCCTTGTTCAGGCAATGCACATGTGAGGAGTGTATCAAGATGAATGCTTGAGGTGTGCTGATGGATATGAAGCTCATCCCTGCACATTTAAAGTGTATCCAAGAGCATTCAAGACACAATCCTTCACAGCCAGTCCACTCCCAAACAACCCCATCATGTCTGGTAGACATGCCTGGATCGTAGACTGACACCAACAATTTGGCTGTCCATCTTTTTGCCCTGGCACTCAATGACAATGGGCCAACCAAAATGGCACAGTCAGCATCATGCCTGGTCGGCATATTGTCAATGGTTCACCAGACCCCCTTCCTATTTCCGATATTGCTGACAGCCTCAGTCGTCTTATGCTTGGCCACCCAGCACCTCTAAATTACCATACTCTAACTCTGTTCCCTCCTGGCCAAGGGGAGTGGTCTGATTCAGTGGTGCACAATGCCCACAATATGTCCATGTGTTCTCCCCAACGTCCAATATCTATTATCAAGAAGGATACCAACCAACATTCGGTCAAGGCTCTGGAATTACTATCCAACGTCGAGAAGTGCTGTCAGCGATGCTTTTGTCTTTTGTTGGATCCTTCTAGTTCATCTCTTGCTGCACTCCACAAGAGGAGCTTGTCATCCTTTGCCACATCCTCCAGGGCATCAAGCGCAACACAGCTATCATGAAGTCTCACAAGGAAGAGGTTGCAAATCCCTGCAGAAGCTTGACACTAAGCTACAGTTGTGGGCTCCTGCTCTCCCTTTACCCCTTGGCTCCTTACAGTTCAACTGTGGTAAGATTACTTCATTTCCCATATGTATACTCTACTACTGACCCAAACACAGGTGAACAAGACCAAAGCCCTGTTAAGCAAATGAGTACCATCACTCAGGTCACACTTGTCATTGGCCTGGTATGCAAGGTCATGATGGGTGTGAATGAACATGGCAACAACTTCATTCTCACTGCCTTCTCTTTGCTATTCTTCCTAGCATTCCAACGAAGCAATGGGACCCTCAGCCTCTCACATGAGAACGTTCTCAAGCAGATACCAGCTACAATTGAGAGCGCTCTCGCCAAGTTTAATCTCAAATACAAGACTATTGTGTTCACCACCTGTGCTTGCCACTGCACCTATGCACTGACTTACATTCCTGGTTCCAATGTACCAATTTACCCTGAATTTTGCACTCATTGCCTGACTTCTGAGACCATGTGTAGAGAACCACTGTTGGATGTACATCCAAACAGTGAATATGTTCTGAAGAAGACTTTCGTTTACTGTGACTTTAATGACTATCTTGCCAGTCTCCTCTCCCAACAGGATATAGAAGCACTCATGGATCAGTCTTGTGACATACTTGCAGCTTCCCTATCGGGACCCCCTTCCTGTTTCATCAAGAATCCCATTGTGGCCCAGTTCCTCTGTGAATTTGGTGGCCTGATACCAGGCAAGCTCTTCATCGACAGAGGTAATGAAGGACAGTATGCCTTTGCCTTGCATGTTGATTTCTTCAACCCTGAGGGGATGAAACTATGAGGGGTGGAGACATCATCTGGAATAATCTCCATGGCATGCCTCAATCTACCCCTCAATATAGGGTACAAACCAGAAAACTTGTACCTTGCTGGGATCATCCCCAGCCCCAGCCAACCCTCACTTGAAAACCTCAACCACTATATCTGCCCACTCATCAATGACCTCGCAATTTCCTGGGAGAGAGGTGTTCACTACTCTCAAACAGCTAACCACTCCCATGGATATACCACCCAAAGTGCTGTTGCACTTACTGTTTGTGATCTCCCTGCTGCCCACCACATTTCTGCATTGGCTGGTATCCAAAGTCATTTCATCTGTGTGGCATGCAACTGCTACCATAAGAATAGCTATGATTGGGTGGATTTCAAGAACTGGGTACCTTGGGATAAGGACACACTCTGCCATCATGCTGAACGATGGAGGGATGCCCCCTTGATTGCTGAACATGAAAGATTGTTCAAGGAGCATGGTGTTTGATGGTCAGAACTTTGGTGATTACCATATTGGGACCTGGCCTGGCAGCTCATCATTGATGCCATGCACTGTATATTGAAGGGCCTAGTTGCCCACCACACCTGAAGGCTCCTTGGTATCATGGACAAAAACACATCATGTATCCCTGAAGCATCTCCTGCCTTTCATTACAACTTCAAAATGTTCCCCATGGACACTGCCACTGCACTTTCTGTAACTGCAAAGGAGATGTTGCAAGTTCCTGCTATCCACAACCTTCTCATTATGCAAGTACCCTTACCACATGATGTGGCTTGTATAGATCAGTTCATGAACAAGCTTCAAGCAGATCTCTTCCAGAAGAACATGCACTTATTGCAGTATGTTTGTCAGACATTGGGCTGTATACCCACAAAGGAAACAAGGCTATATAAAATCGACTATGCAAAGGCTCTCATTGATTGGGTAAGCAAATCCACTCTAGATGACGATGTCATTGATGTCTCTGTAGTGACACCAAATGCCCCTTTCTGCCACTATCCCACCCCACCAGTGTGAACATAGCATGACACAGGGGAAGTCCTGGAAAGAATCTGTGAAGTCATCTGCAACACCTCAACACCTTCATGGTTTGAATCTGCTTCCCATAACTTCAGTGATGCATCTGCAGGCAGCATCAAAGTGGATGAGTGGCAATCACTCATCATGGTCTACATTCCAATTGCACTCATCAGTGTTTGGGAAGCTCACAATCCTGACTCAGATATTATTGCAGCTCTTGATCACACGATGTCCCTTGTTTCTGCTGTTTACTTAGCCTGTGCACTAATGATGACTCTTGAACATGCCTCTGCATATTGTTCCTGTATCACAAGTTATGTTGGAAATCTGAAATCCCTCTATCCTTCATTTTCCCTTCAATCAAATCATCATGCTTCCTTCCATATCTTCAATTACCTTTTTTTTTTGATCCAGTCCACTCTTGGTGGACATTCCCATTTGAGTGCCTGATAGGAGTTCTTCAACATCTACCAAGTAACCATAAACCTGGTAAGTCTTCATTGCTCCAGCTATGTGATCAACAAAGCTCATAATTTTTGGTAGGAGAACTTGAAGCCACCATGCTCCATTCATATCTTAAAGGTGCCAAGCTTCATGCTTGGGTATCTTGCCCTGATTGCCCAACTGCCATTCATGAGTGCAAGATTCTACTCAACCGGGCATACTGATCTCAGGAAATAAGCAAGAAGACCAATGCTGACAGAATCATCCTCCCCAATAGCATGGATAATCATATGCAAATTCAAGTTGTCAAAGGTCGTCATGTACTATTTAACATTTATCCATGTTTGTGTGACTGTCAACTGCTGTGAATCTAGGTAGTCATTCACATGCAACCCACTGACCACTGTTACCAGAAAGTGGATGCACTAGGTAGTTGTTAACATGTGTTGCCTGAGAGCTTAGGTCATGGTAAAGAAGAATATGAACCCTCATGGAAAAAAGGTGATCAATATCATTTGAAAATTTGATGGGAGACAGACCTGGAATGTAATGAACATTGAACCAGAACTGAGGTGGACAATGCCCAGAAACTCTAATTGACTAAAATGAGTTCTTGATGGGTTTTGGTGTGACATGAGGCTGGTTCAGTGGCTAGAATATGAACACAAACAGCCATGTCTCTGTGGGAGGGTGAGCATGTCACTTTCTTGCTGGTCTGAAACACTTGAGGGCATGAAGATTCTCAGAGTGAGCTGGATGAGTGGAGCTGGGCAGGGTGGGTGTCCTTCTCAGTTCTTTGTCCTTCCTCATCTCCAGCCTTCTCTTCTATCTTTCTAGCCTCTCCTCATATTGCTGTTGCGGTACCATATGTGAATGATGTGCATTTGCTGTGCTGGAAATTGGTCATGTTCACTTGTTGTTGGCCACCAACACTTGGTGGTTCTTGCTGACTCAGATGCTGGTGAGTACCAGTTTTGATTGTTATAGTTTACATTTGCTTGTGAGTAGTCAGAATTGAATACCGCTTTTCAAAGAAGCTGGTCTTGCCTTGCAGCAAAATCACATCCATAAGATCAAATGGGTTGGTCACATTATACACCTTCTCATTTCCCAATGAAACCAGTAGATGATTAGCAATGAATTCAATATATTGGCACATGAGCTTGGCACTCACTTCAATCAAAGCAATAAGGTATCTAAGAACAAAGATCAGTATCCACCATATCAAAAATATCAGATACCTTACCAGTCAGGAATTCCTGTTCAATCTTGACAGCCTCTACTAATGTATCTAATGGTCTGCCAGACAACATCTGGATGGGGACAATGCTTGAAATAGCTGAAGAACAAGCACATGAAATTGGTATGCATTCTCTCAGCATGGCTAATTCGACTGTGAAGGTGGTTTCACTTGAAATTTCCATGTCTTCAGTGGCCAGAGGAGATTGCCCCATGATGTTCAACTTCCTTTCAATGAACTCCAAGTCTGGAACAAGGTCTGTCTCCAGCAAAAGTTATACTATGACATGTCTTCACTGGGCTTGACTTTCACAGTCCATGCTCACCCACCTAAGGGAGAATGTGTTAAATAGCTGGACAGTGCAGCTGGAGTCTAATGTCAGAAACTATATTGTATGCCTACAATGGACAGGAAAACATACCTGGAGTCTGATGTCAGAAACTAAGGAGAAGTCATATGGGACTCATAGGATTTACAGGTTGTAGCAATAACAACAATAAACACAAATAATATGTGCCACAACTCTAAATGATTGCACACTGTGCAATCAGCAGGCATACAACAGAATGGAAATATGGTCACTATGATGCTGCACTCCTGAATGTTGACAAGGCATACATGTGGCCTTTGAGGGGTTTAACAGGTATGTGGTAATCTTACAAATGAGAGATTGACACAAAAATAAACCACAAACCATGCAGGTTACACTGTTATCCTTGTCTGCATGATCATGTGCCCCATTTTCCCTAGGAATCAGAGAACTCCTTGGGCAGACTGCTTCCTTGTTTACACAGAACTTCTTGACATTGTTGGCCAAGCCAACAGATCCACTATTGAACCATTCTTGGGACTGCATGTCCTGAAGCAAGTGAAGTGTGCATCTGGCACCCCACTTGGTGAGATATTTCCACTGGATCAACTATGATCCTACTGTAATGTTGCTCCTTACTTCAATGGTTATGCTGCAGACAATCAACTAAGTTGTTACAACAGTATCAACTCCTCCTCCACAATGTTCTTAAACAAATACTTTGATAAAGATTTTTACTATGCTGTTACCAGTTCATAGTTCCTGCTTACACACCTATGTATAGTAGTTCTGGAACCATGATTTGGACTTGTGATTTGAGCTGAGGGGAATGCATACCAGAGTCTTTGAGTGAGCATGACCAGTGACTAGAGTTGCAGGGGCTACTATTATAGACAAGTTCAAGCAGAACAAGATTACAGATTTTTTCTCTTGTATTGTGCAGAAGGTGCAAGAGGATGGAGAGAGAGATACTAGTATGGAAGATTTTGGGATGCAGCAGCATCCCAAAAAAGGACATATTGCTGTCTGCAAGGCTACATAGAGGCCATGTCCTGAGGCTGAAGAAGACAATGCATATAGTCTTCCTCTCCACATTCTGGCTTGAACTACTCAGCCTGGCTGAAAGTGATCAAGTCTCACTGGTGTAAGACGTGTAAAGCACATTGGGGCAGAGATATGTCTGCAGTCATCCCTTCCATATTTAGAGGTGCATGGATATGAATGATGCAGCACTGGGACATTGTACAGATCTGACTGAGCAAGATTTCTGGATGTTTTACACTGTGGGTTTTGGTTGATGGAGAACTCACTCCCGTTGCCCTTTGTATCCCAAGGCAATTCTACCTTCACTTCAAGAACCCACCTAGGGATGAGTTATTCCACATGGAGTACTACAAATTGGAGAAGGTTGTGCAGGACCTGCCAAGGGATGTCCCTTGCAATAACCTATACAAGGTAGTCATCAAGGAAGACATTTACAAGGACATCTGGAAGCACTTCACAGGCTTGATGAATGACCTGAATGTTGACAGCATCTTTGAATGACAGGTAGGCATTGCATTGAATAGCATGTGAACTTGGCACATTTCTAATCACCACTCTACTAGGTCCCATTGGAGATGTGAGCCTTGCTCAAGCTAGACAAGACTTGACAGTTGACAAATTAGGATTAACTCTTGATAAGGCCCAGACCATGGGAGTTGATCTGAGCCAACTCGATTGTGCTGGACCCTTCCTTTCTCAGAAGATGTACCTCAACATTGGATGTAATAGCAAATATTTATTCCTCTATCATGCCTGCTCACAAAGCACCCCAATTTACATGTTTGCACTGTTCCCTCCTAGCAGTGCTGTAAAACTGCATCTAGTAGATCCCACAACATGCTGCCAAGATATCCCCCATTTACATGAATTGTATACAGATCTCTTGAAAAAACAGCAAGGTCATTATGGAAATCCTACTTCTATCCAATACCCCCTTGTGAGTTCACCACAACCTACCACAGCAAAGACATCTCTGCTCTCAAGGTGATTTCTTGAGAACTTGGACTCTGGGAAATGTTATCATACACAGTCATGATCTCCTCATCAAAAATGCAAGTCTACTTTGATGCACACATTCCCAAACTCTCAAGATTCCCTGTCTTGTTGATGCCCAAAGCCAAGGTTTGTCATTCTCTTGATGTCTTTTTCTTGCAAATACATGTCACTCAGAAGATATTGCAATGCTACCTCATGTGTGGTATATGGTTCAATCACTCAATTGCACTTTCAAACTACTATGATATTCCTATTGGGCACATCAAGGGTGATCAACCACTCATTCTATCTGATATCAGTTTTGCATGGTGGCTGATATAGCAGGACATTGTCCTCTTGATCACCCACTGAGCACCCAGATCTGGGTGGCAGGAAAGCTGACAACCAGCCAATGGAGGAAGTGTAGAATACTGAGTTCACGAGCTCTGGATGTTATTCCAATGTATGCCTTGATGTTATGGTCTGCAACCTGGCAGTCAACTCTGTCCTGCATTCTGTTGTAGTAAATGAGCTAGAGGGGAGTGGTGGGACAACCACTTTTGTTCCACATCCCACACCTTGAGCACATACAACTGGGATGAAGCACAATGTGATCTTACCCTTGGAGAGTTGAACATCTCCACCTTGACGTTCAGCATGATAAACCCCTCCTCTTTATTGATAATCCACAAGACATACCATTACCATGTTCTCCATCCCCATCTTTGAGTACATTAAAATTTTACC
Source organism: Boletus subluridellus (assembly GCA_038092575.1). Lineage (NCBI taxonomy): Eukaryota > Fungi > Basidiomycota > Agaricomycetes > Boletales > Boletaceae > Boletus > Boletus subluridellus. Next base: position 13,365 of record JBBPQN010000184.1, on the reverse strand, counting down.
CATGTAGTACTTGCCTTTTGAGTCATTCTGGACAACTTGAACCATTGATGCTGCCAAGGTTCCAGTTCCCAGAGATATTGCCTCACACTATGTACATAGTATGGACACTTATGCTAAGTAGATGTACTACACTCTGAGTCTATTGTGCTAGCCTGAGTAGTATGCTGGTGAGCACAAATCATGATATCCACTCCCCACTCTGTGCTTCTTTGGGGACTCTGAAATGACTGTACATGATGTATCTGAATGTATGGCTGTGCTGTTGTTGTACTATGTCACTGTCATGCTGTCACACTGCTGTACATTAATGTAGTGGCTGTGGTAACTGTGTCAAAAAAGGTGATATTCTGATGATGAAGATGAATACATGTTTATATTCATGTTTGGACATGAGTGGGTCATGTTGGATGAGGACAAGCAAGGGGTGCTGTGTGCATGTAGACATGGATGATAGTGTCCAAATGTTGTCTACACACTGTGTTGACTCTTCATCTTTGCTGTTCTCTCATATTTTAAGTGAGAGGTAGAGATTACACTGACCTCTCCTGTTGAGGTTCTTGAGATTGTTGGTCTCATCAGCCTTGTGAATGTGTGACATGGACTCATTGACCTCATCCTTCATGGCAATTTCCATGTGCTTGGTGAGCTTGTTCCATTCCTTGGAGGGGTTTAAGCCAAATGGTACACTAAATGCCCTGTACTCATGTCTTTTCTGAGTCTACTTGATGTTGAAGCATGTCTTGATGGTTGAGCCTTGCTCGAGGTAGAACTCAGTTGGAAAGGGGGTTGTGCAAGGTATGTAGAGTTGGGGGGGTTGGAGAAGGAGAGGATGATAGTGCCATTGTGGACATCATTTGAAGCAGGGACTATCTGTGAACAGGGTTTGGTATCTGACTGTGGAAGTTGCATTGGATGAGGGGTCAAGAGATGGTAGGCACTGCAGGGTGGTGTACATACAAGTTTGGATGAGTTCAGGCATCAGACTTCAATTTGTGTACATGTTTGTTCACCATGCCTAAGTATGTTTTATCACAATTGAGCATCAGACTGCCATATTATGACTGATGCCCTAGTGGATTGCCTCAAACACTCTGGCAGTGGTGGATAGGAGCCTGGTCTGTGCCTGGATTCCACATAACGGAGCCCTGAGAAAATTTAGTCACATTTGGTATGTACTTTGAATTGTCTCCTTAATCTACTCAAATTTTCTTTGTCATTGAATCAGCAGTTCCCTTCATGCCCTTTAAGGTCTAGAAGAGCTTGAATTGTGGGGAAGAGCAAAAGAGGGATGTATGTAAATTGCAAATAATTAATGTGCCAACCTTGCAGGACTGCTGAAAAGATACATATGTACATATGTATGTACTTGTTACAAACAAAAATCCTCACACAGACAGTCCTGCTCCTTCACCAGATAATGTTGTCTTCATTGTTAGGGGCAGCTGGAATGAGTTCACCTTCAGAAGGGGAGCCAGGAAGGGAGTCCTCCTCAAGGATGCCATAATTAGGGGATATAGAGCCAGGGAGTTCAGATGAATCAGTGCATGACTCAACTTCCACTTTAAGAGAGTCAAGCTGAGCTTTGGCAGTTGCCATGGACTGCAGCTCTTCATTGTAGGATTCATGTTGGAATTGTATGAGAGTGTCCAGAGCCTAATCTCTGGAGAAATCATGCTTGTGAACTTGGTGTATACAGGTGAGGTAATTTGAGTAGTATCAAGTGTTATGGTTCACTTCTATCATCATCTATTTATTACTTATGACAACTTTCTTTCTTTTGACTTTAACTTATTTTCATCTTCAAAGTCACATGACTTGTTTATCACTTGACTTCTTGATGCAGGCTATGCCATCAGTCATTGCGATGCACTCTGAGTCACTCTGACTCTAACAGACACATTTAATCTTTTATAGATATATTGTTCCCATGTTCATCTTCATGCTGTGCACTTCTCTTCCATTCTGCCACTGCATGCAGTTGCATTATGTTTTCATTTCCGCTCTTTCATTTCATGGCTATGCTCAACTCATGTTATGACTCATGTCTTTAATCTCCATTTCTACTATATGAACATATATACTCGTATCAGTAGGTCTGATACAAACATGTACAAACCCTATGAATAGTATATAAGACCTCGAGACTTCACTGGACATCCTCCAGTTTAGTTTTCTTGGAGTTTTCTCTGAAGCTTTAAGGCTGAGCCCAATTCCCTTCATCCTTTACTCTTATCCTTAGTGGACGTTTGTGACAACCTGAAGTACATCTCACACTTGCTTTAGGGTTGTTTCACTAGAACTAAACTATCAACACTTCACCTTGTCACATCCCCCCACTTGCCAATAGACAGTGCATTGGGTCTCCTCAAGAGATAAAGCTGCACCCTGCTCACAAGTAGATGTGTGCTAGTGCACATTTTGTTTTACAGAACCCTACATAGCTTCCCATACCTTTCAGCTTGGGGCTTTATCAAGGAGGAACCTAGTAACCCTCTACATAGATCACCCCTACGTCGCTAGCATCCTTGACAGACAACAGCCTGTGATATCCATTAGTAGTTTGTGGAAGCCTGTTGACAGGTTAGCAGAGCTGCCAACTCTGGAACCAGTTTGTGAAGACACCCCTGCCTCTCTGGCAACAAAATTTTTAGGTTACTTAGATGAGCCACTCAAGCTGTCACACTTCTATTTCATAGAAGACGCAAATGGCAACCCACTCTACCACAAGGACCCACTGGCCATCCTCACCCATGCTTTGAAAGCAGGGTTTCGAGACAACAGCAAAGTGTTTCATTTGGAATAGGAGTTAGAGATTCAAATGGTTGACTCAGATTATGACCCCAACAATCATCCAGGGCCAGACACCTTTCCATTCCATCTGATCCAATGTCACACCACACCTTTTATCTCAACTTCCAAGGCCATCTCTCCAGATGTAGAGCTCACCGGTTTCATATCTAGTGTGTGGAATGAACTCCCCTGCTTACCAGAACCTAGGATTAAAAGAGAGAGAGAGGAGGAAGAGGTACCAGAGGAAGTACCTGAGAAAAGGAAAAGAGTTTATCATCACACAGTTAAGAGACTTAGGGGCAATGAAGAATATCCTGATGAAGCCTATACTGCCAAGGTACTAAGCCCAAGGCATACCTTACATAAACCCAAACATTACCTGTAGAAATTCCCATTCTCCTTATGAAAAATGACTTCTCTTTCCCACTCCCTTGCTGCTGCACTCTCCTTGGCATCATCTGATCCTTCTGCCAACTGGGGAGAATTAGCAGGAGAACTTCAACTCTTCCTAGAAAGTCAGGAAGCAAGACTGGAGTCAGTGTTGTTCCTGAATATGGTGCTAAACAACAAAATTGATGAGCTGGAGGTCCAGTTGAATGCCATCCCAGCACAAGGAGTTTCTGGTTCGAGGCATGCAGCTTCAGAATTGAAAATATCAAAAATATTTGCAGACCCTGGGACCTATGACAGTACCCAAGGAAAGAAGTTTGAAGAATGGTGGACTCATGTCCAGGCATGGCATGAGGTAAACCAACTCACTCTCTTAGGACTTGCTGGGATTAGAGCTGTGCTATCTTGCATGACAGAAGGCAAAGCAGGAGTGTTTGCAAGAGTGCAACTGAACAAGATGCTCACTGGGGACTATGATAGTTCCTGGCCAAAATTCAAGGCTCTTGTCAAGCAACATTTCAGGTCCAGTACTGAGAAGGACTGGAACTGCAAAGTGCTCACCTCCCTTAAGCAAGGAGACTCTACCATGGATATATTCCTCATGAAATTTGAAACATATCAAACTCGCTGAATATGATGACAGGAGACTCATTGAGCTCTTAGAGCAAAATGTCAATTGAGAGATAGTTGAGAGGCTTATTTTGAAACATGGCAGGTTTGAAGATCTTGCCTTGTTTAAGAAGCAGTTCGCATAGCCAGAACAAGGAAACAGCTGCTCAAATTCATTACCAAGGGAACCACAGAAAGGGCTAAAGTAAAAGACCCTAACATGATGGAAATTGATGCCACTAAATCAGGCAGCATCAAATGTTTCAACTGTGGTGGCACAGGGCATGTCGCTAAAAACTGCAAGAAGGCTAAGCTGCAATGCAGCGAATGCCACTTTCTCAGTGGCAGCCATCAGAAGGGCTGCTCTAAATACATACCCACCAAGGGCAAAGAATGCAAGGTCTGCTCCACAGACACCAAGGAAACGTCCTTGGATGATGAAAAAAGCAATGAACCCAAGAAGGCCGATAACAGCAAAGGAAAAGAAAGGGACTGGTTATGGTCCATAAAAAGAATGAGCCTGGACAAAGCTCATGCCTGGTTCAAAGATTATGACGTGCTGGCCACCAAGAAGGGAAATAATTAGAGCTGTTGCACATATCTGGGTGTGCTCTGGCTTCTCCCACCAATAGATTTGAAATACTGTTAAAGGATGAAATCATAGAAGTTGATGATTCTGAAGACCCCAAAACCATACATTCTTCTTTCAATTTGCCATCAGGGGGGTCTCCTAGAGAGCTTGGGCAGGATGTAACACTGCCACTTAATTCCCCTACAAAAAACCAAAAAATAATAATTTTGAAATCCCAGACAACATCTTCATGCAAAGTGTCAAACTGTTAAGTACAGATAAACTCCAAGGGAAGAACGAACTCCAGAACTCCGGAGTTGCCTTAGCGGATGGGACTTGGCTTCACCATGTGTGGTGTGCCCTTGTTAGGAGTCCTGTTGTCCCAGAATTTACTGAGGGTCAGAGGTAGACTTAAGATATACTAGACATCAAGTCAAGTGGAGGGTACAGAGAAGAGTCTTCAAGACTCGAGCAGAGAGAAGGAGTTAAACTATGTTGATATTTGAACTAAGGAAATACAAGAGTTGTTCAGGGAGTTTATATACTTTGGAGTCATAGAGGGTTTAGTAATGGAGGTGGAGTTGGTTTGTAAGTAAAGGTGTCAGAGGTAATGTAATGCCAGAGTTTTTTTTTTTCAGCAGAGCACAGGTACAGAGGAGAACATACAGCGGGACTAGTATATACAGAGATCAAGAAATGGAACATAACTTATATTGTAAGTCATATGGACAGGGTCTGAAGGTCAGGGGTCACATCTCTAATGAGAATGTGCTGGAGTTCGTATGTACAGGAACAGAGTTGGTCCGGAGGACCAGGGTTGGAACTTACTGGATTTCTGGGATATGACGGTATCCCCCTCTTAGGCCTGAACCCCTGAAGGCCATGTGAGGAACAATACGGAGTAGCACAGTTGGAACTTGAAATTTGTGGACACCACACAGAGGTGTATAAAGTCTGGTGTGCCATATCCGATCTTCTTCATCCCAAACCACGATGTCCAGTATCGATGCCATCAAAAATTGGTCTGATGAATGCCTGGCGGAGTGTGTCAACAATGAGGATGACATCTGTGCTGCCAAGTACACTGAGCAGCAGTGCCAAGTGAAGGAGAGGAAGGTAGCAGAGGAGCAGAGGAGGGCTGAAGCCAAGGCTGAGGCAGAGAAGTGCAAGGTGGAGCAGGAGACAGTATGGGTGGCTGTGGAGTGCAGGAAGGCTGAGAAGGAGGCCAAGAAACGAGTGAGTTGCTCACCTTCCTATTTGGCCTATACTGACTAGGACAGGCTGAGCAGGTCCGGGCAGAGCAGACCACTGCCAAAGGGAAGGAGAAGGCGACAGAGCTGCTGGAGTGCGAGTGGTGCACGGAGCAAGGGTTCGAGTGTGAGCTCGGACCTGGCAAGTCAATGTCATGCACCATGTGCATCAAGGTGAAGGGGAAGTGTGTGTGGCTGGGCACAGAGAAGCTGGAGTGGAGGAGGAAGAGGGCGGAGGTCAATTTGCCGAGGGGCAAGAGGAAGAGGGTGCAGACAGAGGCAGAATCGGGTGGATCAAAGGCAGTGGAGCCGCGGGATGGGAGGTCGATGAGTGCAGAGGCCCCTGTCCAGTCTGCACAGCTCTTTAAGGAGCTGTGCAGCTTGGTGAGGGGACTCTGCTGGCAGCTTGACATCCAAAACGAGCTGCTGAAGCAGCTCGTTGAGTTGAAGATGGAGAAGGTGTACAGGTCAGAGATGGAGGAGGAGTTGGAGTTGGAGGGGCTGGAGGCGTCGGAAGTGGTGGAGGTGGTGGCCGACATGAAGGTGGAGTGCAGTGTAGTGGTGCAATGCGAGGCAGAAGCAGCAGTGGAGGACAAGGAGGGAGATGAGGAGGACGACATGGAGGGAGAGAGTGAGTCAGAGGTGTAGAGTATGTGCACACCCCTCCCTGTACTTTAGTTTTGTTGAATTTGTGATTTCGTTCACGGTTATGCGGAGTGAGGTCCAGGCTTGTCTGGATACCGGAGATGATAATCCTGCACAAGCTTGGAGGCATGACCAAGTTCAGTGGCAAGTAGCCAGGAAGTCTCATTGTCAGTACCTTTGTATCTGGACCATTGTACCAAATACAGGAGTTTGCAACTCCGGCGTCAACAGTCAATTTTGGAGTCGAGGATCTCAGCGATCTCGAACTCTGGTTCACCATCTACTTTGACCGGAGGTGGCAGAGGTTGGGTATGATTTGGGATGGTGTTTGGAATGGAAGGTTCCAACTGTGAAACATGGAAGACCAGATGAATGGACTTCATGGAATCTGGGAGTTGGAGGGTGAAGGAAAGGCTGCCAGCCTGAGTGATGATGGTGTATGGCCCTAAATTCTTCTCAGAGAGTTTCTTAGAGGGCCTGGTAGAGTGGAAATACTTTGCTTTGATGGAAACCTGGTCACCGACTTTGAAGTCTGATGCTGGAGTTTGTCTAGCATCTGCAGGTCCTTGATATCGCTTCTGGGCTTTGGCCATTTCCTCATGGAGGAATTGGTGGAGGGAGTTGAGGTCGATGGAGTATTCTCGTGCCTTTGCAGAGGTGAGATCACACTCAGGATGGACAGTGACATTGGGGTGGTAGCCTTTATTGGCGAAGAACGGTGAAACTCCGGTAGTAGCACTCAGAGTGTTGTTGTACACAAACTCTGCTAGCGGCAGGAGTTTGGACCAGTTGTCTTGCTGGTAATTACAATAGACTTGGAGGTACTGCTCGAGAGTCTGGTTCATGCATTCTGTCTGACCATCTCCTTTGGGGTGATAACCAGAGGTGAAGTGGAGACAGATGTCAAGGGCTTTCCTGAGTGAGCAGAAGAAGTGAGACATGAACTCTGTACCTTGATCGGAGGTGATGTGGGAGGGAACTCCATGCTTAGAAAAGACATGGAGTAAGAAGAGCTTTGCGAGCTCTGGAGATGTGATGGTATCTTGCATCGGGATGAATATACATTGCTTGGATAAGTGGTCCATGATGATGAGGATGGCGGTGTATCTGGAGGACACAGGGAGCTGTTTGATGAAGTCCATGGAGATGGAGTTCCATGGCTTCTCCAGGATGGGGAGTTGCTTCAATAATTCATAGGGCTGGTGTCTTGGAACCTTCATGTGGGTGCAGGATGTGCAGGAGGAAACGTATTCCTTGACAAATGTCCTGATTCCTGGCCAGGTGTATTCGTGGTGGATCAGTTTCAAAGTCCGGTTCTGGCTGAAATGTCTGGAGAGTGGGTGGTCATGTTTGTACCAGAGTACTTGGAGTCAGAGTTCATTAGTGTCGGGGATGTAGATACGTTTGTTGAGATGGAGGAAACCATCTTCATTGACTGACCAACAAGACTCAGAGGGATCGGACATGTGGAGTTCGGCTAGAGGATCTGAGGGAAGTGCAGAAAGGATATCACTGTGGAGTTGTTCCACATCAAAGAGGGTGCTAGCTTGGAGTACTGGAGCTGCAAGGTAAGTGGCTTGGAGGGATGAAGTGAGTTGCTCCTGAGTGAATACTAGTCAGAAGTTGTGCAGATTGACACGAGTGTAGTCCTTATCCCCCTCTTTGGGATAGACATCCCAGCATCTAGTAAAGGAGTCAGGTTTCACACTGAGGTGACCAGGACGGAAACAAATGATCATGTTAAATTGGGAGAGGAGCTCTGACCACTGGGCTTGCCAGTGGGTCAGGAGTTTGGTGGTCGTGAAGTATTCTAGGTTCTTGTGGTCTGTAACGACGTCAATCAGAGTGCTGGAGCCTTCAAGATAGTGTTACCAAGTCTGGAAAGAATCATGGATGGCGAGGAGTGTTGAACGATAGGAGTAGTATTTACCATACTCATATAATTGTTCACACATTCACTGTACTTAATTAAGTACAAACTCAGCTGAGCTGAGTTCTAATCACTTCTTGATCCCCAACTACTACATTCAACGTTACCTCACTTAGTCAGCAGGTAAGAACGCTTTGCATAACTCTAGCCAATACATGCGCTACTTGAACAGGTTATGAGCCCCACTTCTGCTTAATTGCACAGCAGTTTTCCAGTCAGTTCTGTGTGTTTTCACACTGAACCTAACATGTCTGCCTTCGTGTCTTTACACAGAGCTAGACAGAATGTAGGACACGTCTTGTGCACTTTACACCAGACCGCCTGCATAAGTATTCCAAATACTTACACTCAAGGTGTTAAAATGTCACCCATATCCTAAGGGGAAACTCTGTTGGATTGAAACGTTCAGGAATGTGCAACTCATTCACCACCTCTTTCTTTGATTTATTCATCAATTTGGGATAGTACTGATGTCTCCTTATCCACAGAAAACCATGTCTTCTACACTCAAAGACCTTCCCTGCCTCAATGGCACCAACTACAAGTGCTGGGCCACGGACATGGAGTCCTACCTCTGCTCCCAGGATCTCTGGACCATCCTCTGTTGCACCCAGCCCAACCATGTCATTGACACGAATGGAAATATCACGACGGACCACACCATGGAGATCCATGCATGGAAGGACAACAACAACAAGGCCCTCGGGGCTATTTGTCTCAAGATGAAGCCGCACATCACAGCCAAGTTTATCTCTCAACACTACACTGGCCTCCTCTGGAATGAGATCGAGGCTGCTTACTCCAAGCCCACCATCACCAACACCTTCCACAAGTTCAAGACCATGATGGATACTGTCATCCCTGATGGCAATCACCCAGCCCCCTCCTTCACCAAGTTGAATGTGCAATTTGCACATCTCAAAGACCTGGGATACTCCATCTCAAATAAGGTCCAGAGCATGATTGCTCTATCCAAGATGCCCAGATACACTGACATCATCTCACAAATCATGAACCAGAAGTCCATCGCCACCATTCCTGCTGACTCTACTGCCGGCACCACCACCACATCTGAGGTCCCCTCCCTCACTGAGCTCGAGGAGATCGTAACTGCCACCTGGCAACAACAGGCAAACCATCACAGGCCTGCTGCACCTCAGGCCAACAAGATTTCTGCTGTCAAGTGGAAAGGGGGAGACCCCAGTTTCCAGCAGCAGCAGCAAGGCCAGGCTGGCTTGTCCTCATCCAAGGATGACAACAAGGAGAAGAAGTGCCATCGTCAAGGACGATGATCCAAAGCCAGACAGGAGAAGCAAGAGCAGCACAAGCAAGCACGCCATGCTACCACCTCTGACACCACTCCCGCCACCTCCTTTGCCTTTGCGGCTCCTGTCTTGGTCCCTAGTGGACCATTTACATTTACATCTCCCGTCCTGGATCCGCATGCTTCAGCACATACACAGGGTTCTATCCATTATGGGGAACCTGCCTTTCCTCACACCAAGAACGCCATCTCTCCGGCACACCGACTGGGCATTATGTCCACCAGTGAAACCCTTTGCACCCTTGACCCTGTGGCCAACTGCCACATTGACTGGTCTGGAGGGATCCCCTCCAACCCTTGCCCTCTTTCAGAGCAGCTTGAGGAAGTCTCCATTGATGTGCAAGACGTCCTCATGGAGATTGAGGAAGATACAGTGTCGCTAGGTGAGGACTACCAGGATGACTATCTGGATCAGTTTTTTGTCTTTGATGAGAACATCACTGAGGAGCCTCTGCTTTCCCCTTCTCAATCATATCCTTTCTCTCCCATCATTGATGACGTGGATGCACATCCCGCTCTCAACCTTGGACTCTCTCCAGGTGGTCCCTCCTCTCTCACTCTTGACGACCACCTTGGTGCTAGAATCACTGGCCCATCTGCCTTCTTGCAACACTTTGCAACTGAAGAAGACAACGATGATATAGTTGGCTTGTCCTCTGGTGCCTTCATGGGCCCCCCAGCCAAATCTTGGGATGAGGACGATCTCAATGAGATCTGGGGTGAGGAATCTTGGTTAGTATCTCAGTCCTTCTCACACCACTCAGACGCTGATGCACAACTTTCTTCGCCACAGAAAAACATATTATATACATTGTCATCTATAGTAGGTAGTGATTGGACAATACTACCTACTTTGCCCTCTATATTCTGTGATGACTGTAAGAAGATCTCCCATAAAGGCAAAGAACGTGAACACCAACATGACCACCATTGACCACCTCCAGATATGTGGCTACTTGACTCAAGCACCTCATGTCACTTCACTTATCAAATGAGTGATTTCATTGAATATCATGAGTTTAAGGAACCATGCTTCTTGTTTACTGCAAATGGCAAAGCTCCTATTCTAGGAGAAGGCACGGTCATAATTGACTTTAAAGGTTTACATGTGTGATTGTTGCCTGTAATCTATATGCCCTCCACAGACATCAAGCTCATTTCTATGGGTGTTCTACTTCGTGATCGATGTCTCACTGTTCAGGTTTCCCCTGGACTATTCGAATTCTACAACAAGTGCTCCAAACACACTACGCTCTCCTTCCACTCACATGGAGCAGACACTATGTTCTGGATGCGTGCTCCCACTGTCATACCACATGCAAAGACTATGTCTATGGCCTCTGTGGATTACAAACTCCTTCATCACTGCTTAGGACATCCCTCTAAGGACGTTATAAAAGCCGTGCAAAAACACTTAAAGGACTTCCCTGACATGGAGATACCTAAAAAAGAGAAAATTTGTACTGGTTGCCAATTAGGCAAACAACCCAACAGGTCATTCCCTCATACTGAGCGCAGAGCTACCGCGCCATTTGAGCTGATTTATTCAGATCTCAAATCCTTTGAGGTGGAATCGTACCACAAATTCAAATATGCCATTGTCTACTATGATGAATACACATCCATGGCATGGGTTCACTGTTTACGGTTGAAAGACCAGGCACTTTGTGTAACCAAACAGTTCTTCTCTTATATCCGCACCCAGTTCAACACCAACATTAAAGGCTTTAAATCTGACTCTGGTGGAGAATTTACTTCAAAGGCTTTTGAAGAGTACCTTCATGATAATGGTATTCATATCCATCGATCCGCACCTTATGCACACCAACAAAATGGTCATGCTAAGCAATTAATTCACACCTTAATGGACAAGGCTCAGGCAATGCATCTTCATGCTTGCCTACCTGATTCCTACTGGGAGTTTGCACTTTGTCATGCAACTCACATCTACAACAGGACTCCCATGAATTGTCTCCAATGGAAGACCCCCCATGAATTACTTCAGGGGGAGAAACCATCTGTCTCTCACTTACAAGTTTTCGGATGTGGTGCCTATGTGCACACTCCTGATGAGACACACAAGGGTAAGCTGCAACCTGAAACAACCCAAATGCGAGTACTAGTTGTACCACAGGTCGTCACAGAATGTCAACTGAAGGAGGAGATGTAGCGAAGAGGAATCGGGCTCAGTCTTAAAGCTTTGAGGAAAACTCCAAGAGAACTAAACTGGAGGACATCCAGTGAAGTCTCAAGGTCTCATATATCATTCTACATATGTATACATGTTTGTACCAGATCTACTGATACGTCTGCATATGGTAAGATGGAGATTAATAACATGTGTTGTTGCATAGCCATGAAATGGAAGAGTGGAGATGAAAGACATGATGCAACCGCATGCGATGGCAGAATGGAAGAGAAGCATAAGTGGAAATGAAAAGAAGATGTGCACAGCACAGAAATGAATGTGAGAAGAAATATAACTAAAAGGGGTTAAAGCGTCCAATGAGACTTGTGAAAGTCTCTGAGTGCATTGCGCTGTCTGATGGCATAGCCTGCAGCAGTGAATGTGGTAAATGAGTCATGTGACCCATCACATGATCTAGTCATGTGACTTTGAAGGTGAAAATAAGTTAAAGTTAAAAGAAAAGAAACATTATAGGAATAAATAGGCAATGATAGGAGCAAACTGTAACACAACCCAAATCACAGCTAATGGTATATCTAGGGGTCACTGCAGAGAGTGACACTAACTACATCTTCATGTGTCCTAATGGATCTTTACACAGATCCGCTTATGCCATCTTTGATGAGAACCTATTCCCAAGGTGTTCCAATGCTCACCCTCACAAGCCAGTCAGTTACCCACCTAGGAAACCTCATCAACACACCAATGGTCACTCTGACCACTCTGATGACTCCGACTCTGACAATTCTGAACTGGAACCCATGATTGTCCAGAAGCCTAACCCTGTTCTCGGACCTCTCCCTGAACCTCAAAGGCAGCCTTCGCCTGAACAGCCTCCTATACCACTCCAGTTCCCCAGACTCCTCCTAGGGCTCCTCACCCACCTCCTATCGGTCCTCCACCCCTATGATGATCTGAGCGAACTCGAAAGGTTCCCACTCATCCTGGTAACATTTATGGTGACAAATGTCATCCTCTGAAACAAGTGAAGGACATTGAAAAAGACTCATCTTGGGAATGGTTGATCAGCGAACCCTCTGGCTCTCAGACACCCAACACTCCTAATGTCCCTGGTGGCTTACCACCTTTCCCTACTCCTAGTGAGCAGGATGTTGAACACCTAACCAGTGAAGGGGGAGACACTTTAGTTTCCTTCTTGTGTCAATGAGCTATCCATTTTGCAGAATCATCCAATGCTCCTAATTACCGGGAATGGTCCTTCAAGGACATTAATAAATTACCTGCAGAGGAACAAAAACTCTGGCAGAAGGCCTGCGAGACTGAGCTTCAGATGCTCAAAGAACGCAAGGTATGGGAAGTTGTCAATCGCCCCATTGGCTGCAAGGTCATAAAGAATTGATGGGTTTTCAATGTGAAATCTGATGGCCATAAAAAAGCCCATCTAGTCACTAAAGGCTTCTCCCAAGTGGAAGGTCTAGACTATGATCAAATATTCTCGCCGGTTGTCAGATTTGAAACGTGCGATGTATGCTAGCCTTAGCAGCCCTAGGAAAGTGGCATATATCTGGACTTGATGTCCGATCCGCTTATCTCTATGGAGTCCTAGAAGAGGAACTCTACATGGAGTTTCCTGAAGGTTTCTTGCCACCTAAACACAAAGGCAACAAAGTACTAAGACTTCTACATGCGATCTATGGATTAAAGCAA
>JBBPQN010000183.1:0-22571 GCA_038092575.1 Boletus subluridellus | reverse complement strand
ATGCTGAACGCGTGTCTCTTGCCGACAGAGCGACGCCGAAGAGGAATCAGACACCGAGTCCGAGTTCGAGGCAGACCCAGAGGACCTCGTCTCTGAAGAGAGTAGTGCCGAGGAGAGTGCCTATGATGGGTCGGATGCGAGCGAGGATTCGGGGAGTGGATCGTATGACGATGTGAGCGACGATGGAGATGATTGGGACGAGCTTGAGCGCAAGGCGGCCAAATGTACGTGTCATTTTTTGGTGTGGGTATGGATGTGATATTGGTATTGACGAGGGTTTGTGTCTTTGCATTGCAGCGGACTCGAAGCGAGCGGAAGCTGCCAAGGGGCGCGAGTCGGACGATTCGGACGACGATAGACCGAAGAAGAAGAAGGGGGGTGCTGCTGCAAAGGGTGCAAAGGGCAAGGCGAATGGGAAGCGGTGAGCGTTGCGATGAGATGTGCGTCTGGTGCTGTATTGGATTCTTTCTTTCTTTCTTTTTCATTTTTTGTATCTTCATGTTTTGTTTTCTGTAATACTATTTCAGTTGAGTGCACTGACGCTTCCGTGAGTGGACTTCAAGGGGCGAGAACCTGGTGAGGACCAGTCAGGACCAATGTAAACTATTCAGAACAGCGAGGCAAGCGACAGCCCCGTCCGAGCACCCTTCTCATGTACTAAATGCAAGAAGCTCGGCATGCCGTTGTATTGCGTTCTCATGTGATCCTTGCAGATCGTTTTCAATCCAACTTTTTTCTACATCTACATATAAAGCTAAAAAAAAAACAGACATAAATGAATCATTTGGCATGGGTGGGCCCCCGGGTGTCGGGAGCCATACTCGCACTCATACCCAGTGAAAACCTGCACCATGACGGGTCCGGGGTAGGCCAAAATAGACCCCTGTCCGGATCACGCAGGCTGTACGGCACTGTCTCATTCGAGTACATTGTACAGGCCTGTACAAGCCGGCAGCACGCAACAGCACGTCTCCGAATGGGACGTCGCCGATACTTTTGCGAGTGTGTCCGAGATCGTGCGGCAGACGAAACAGGTTCAGAAAGGTTTGCGTTCCCTCCCCGTCTACGTGGATAGAGTAGCTTGCTCGACTTTGGGGATTGGAGTCGGTAGTCATCTCGTGCAAGCGCTTGGTCTGAGCACAGTGTCACGGTGGTCCGGTACTCGTGGTGCACAGCACGTCAAGCTTTCAAGGCTGCGGTAGCCTCGAGGCCAGTCTGGGAACCAGGAACTAGGCAAATTGAGCATCGAACGTGGTAGAGGGCACCGGCTATCCCGACTCCGATCTCGTACCTCGAGATGCCGATCTACTTTGGCAATGTCCCAACCGAGACGCCGATCTGCCAAACCATCAAGGTAGATTCACTGACTCAGCCGTTGCCTCCACTGTGACCTGATAAATAACCATCTGCCCATTTTTGTCTCATACCGCACAACGGAAGACAGCTCACACCCGAGCGCGCGGAGGAGTACAAAGTCATCCACCCAGCCGTCTGGCCCACCTCCTCGCCACCCTTGCCCGTCATCACGTCACTGGATACTCCATCCACTATCACCCCCCTCTCCAACTCTTCGTCGCCACGTTCAAATACACCGGTAAGGACTACGACGAGGACATCGCGGTCATCGTGGCAGACGAGGAGATGCGGCGCTGGTGGAAACTGACTGATAGGATGCAGGAGAGTTTCAACGATGGCGCAACGGGGAGCGGGGGGGACATGCCGTGGTGGACGGTGGGTGTGCGGGGCAGGGGTTGGCGGAGTACTGAGTGGCATCGGTCATCAGACTTTGGAGAAAGTGTTCCGCTTCGAGGGTGGCTCATCTGTTTGACCAACCCGAGGATGATGGGGATGGACATCTGATCGGCTGTGAACCCGCGCGATGAGCATACCGACGATATCATGCTTATTCTGAACAACTGAGAGGACAAGTCATCATACTATTGAGATCTCTAAAGGGCCATGCTCACCGACGTTCGCCTGACTCCAGCTCCGTCGAAATCATAACGATATATCCACTCGGACCACTCAGCGTTCAGCGTTCGGCATTCGGCGTCTACCCCATCCACGGTTCGCGTATAGTCCGCCTCCACGATCGTATCAAATCCCGTCTCCTCGTCCACCCTCTCCGGAATACTCTTCGGGTTCATTTCCAGCCTGAGAAGCCCGCGTAGGACGAGCAGTGCTCCCAACCTTGACGCCACCCTGTTCTCTTCTCTGCATTTCGCGCTGTGGATGCCTGGGGAGAGTCTTTCTTTTTTGGGATCGGGATGTGTATCAAGGCAAGTAAAAGACGAGGATAAAGGACTTACAATACGCGCAGCTTTCCGCACATGGACAGCGCTCGACGGTGTCGTGGGCTTTGCGCAGGATCCCAGACGCTATCATACATGAGATTCCAGGTCAGCTTCACACACATGGGCAATTGAACCTACCATAATCGGAGCCTTGCGCCGAGGCACCACTTTTGCCCGACGCGTCGTAAAACATAAGCCTACATCGAGTGGCTCAGCGAGATAAACACAACGCGCTCCATCCCACCTTACCTTGCCGGCCACTTCCACCTCGAAGCGACGACCTTGTACTCCTTTTCGCAGCCTTGCACTCCATCCCCCACTCCGCTGCCAACGCGAACTGGATCATCCACGCGTGACACACATAGTGGATCGCTTCGGTGGGTCGCCGGCCTAAGTTGGACCGCATGAGTACTAAGTTCGGCTCTGGGACGTCGCGCAAGATTCTGGTGGCTTGGCGTTCCCAGGGAGGCGTCGTCGTCGAAGATGCACCTGTTCCTGCGTCAGTTTGAGTGGGTGTGGTAGGGTAGCTCATACCTGATTTTGTAGAAGCCTAATGGATAGCTGTTATGAGACTGAGGTGTACCGACGGTGCCAACCTGAATCGACTTACCATACACGACAGTGACCACGTCCACACCCGGAAGTCAGCTCGATCATGAACACGCGACATCATTCTCCGTACACTCACGTCCAAAATATACGAGAAACGGCGAGTCCGGGATCACTCTGATAGTATCGCTACGTTTGCTTCGCGTCTGGATCGCTACAATGTTGCCAGTGTCGTCAATAGGCCTTCCTAGATACCCACAACGAATGACACACGTAAAGTCCTACAAGACGCGCTGAGCTTTAGGAACAGACCAGCGCAGACGACGAACGAACCTCTGGGAAGTGATCTGAATCCAATTGACTTCTGCCCAGATGACTCGGTACCGGCACCTCTTTCACCTAGCCACACTTATGCCTGACCGACTCTGATCAGCCTGAGCCGCGGACTCATCACGGACGGCGTCGACTTACGATAAACGTCAGTCCTTGGTGCATGAACTATCATTGCAAGAGTAGCCGCACCTTGTAGGACATCGACAGTTCAATTCTTACCGTCCGTCCCGTGAAGCTGACCATCATGTACTGCAATAGATTCAAGCGAGAAAGCTAGTGGTACGTCTTTGATATTCCATATTTGCAGAGATGGTACCTGACCACCAAGATGAGACACATATACCGCCACTCCACTCCGGGACGCCCCTCCTAAATATCGTCCCTTCCTTTAAAAAGGAGTACTTTTCCGCACCGAGGCGAGTGGTCGAAGTACTATTCAATAATTCTAATGTCTGGTCCTTCGCCGGAAAAGGAGCCATCTTTACCCAATTAGGTAATGGGCGGCGTTCACCGGTGGCGCGGCATTTGCCCTATCCACAGTTCACACGGTGTCTAACGTTGTTCGGATCCACCACCTCCAAGCTAGCTATCACTCGTGCTTCACTCATCTTTCAACTTTCTTGACCACTCCCGCAACGATGGTAATCCTAAAGGAACAAATCGAACGCCTTCGATCCCTGATCCCCAGTGGAGACTCGTCTCCGGCACCGGCCCAGCGATCCAACGTACCCAGCATGCAACCCAGCGTAATCACCAGGTGTTTGAAGATTCTCCCGACCCAAGCCATTGACACCGGCGCTCTCACTCTCGAGACCCAGCACACAGATTCGGATGTGCCCGAGGTTACAGGCCCTGTCTCTCCCGAGCCATGCTCTGGCAATTCGACTGTCGCCAACATGCAGACGGGAGCTTTGAATGTTGCCGACTTCATGCAGCATGTTAACCCGGACCTTATGGAGAAATTTGGACAATTTAGAATTCTCGTCATCGGCAGGGCGAACGCCGGTAAGACGACTATCCTTCAGAGAATCTGCAACTCGACGGAAGATCCAGAGATCTTCAATGATCAAGGGGAAAAGGTATGGTTGAACTAGCTGGGATATGCTAGATGCTAATGTCATTGATGTGTGATCAGGTTGATTTCGCGATCGAGGGGTCCAGGGAGGTGAGTGTGATAGCTATTGTGAATGTCATTGAAGTGCCTTTGCAAGCCATCTCACCTTGTGCAGCGTGGACTCCATGACATCAATTATGAGATGATTTTCAAAAGCAATAAGAGATTTGTTTTCCATGACTCGCCTGGTTTTGAGGCTGGTCGTGAGGACGAGTTTGAGAAGATGAAGAATTTCATCATGGGGTGTGCCAGCACAACTTTCCTCAAGAAGCAGATCCATGCCATATGGTGAGTGGGTATATTATGATTACTATATGTTGGGTTCTAACTACTGCTTTAATGTGAGCAGGTACTGCATTCCAATGGATCAATTTCACCGTGCAGTCACTGTTGCAGAAGAAAGGTTTTTTGGTGAATGTGACACTAGGAATGGTGATGAGTTCTTATTGATGATGCATTCTGAGCTGATTTGTTTGGATCCTAGTGCCAGTTGTGGTACTATTCACTAAATGTGATGCTCTCATAACACAGGCATTCCAGCTTGAGGACCTACTGCTGCTTCCAGAGGATCAACTTGTGAGGCAGAGTAAGTTTGCTGAGGATATTTTTGCCAAGAGAAATATATGGGGGGAGTTGTGCAAGATGAAATTTCCTCCATGTGCATCTGTGAAGCTGGAAAGTCTGTAAACATATGGTCTCATCTCTGTCCCATTCCATTGATTTATATTACCAGAGATGGATACATCTGACATAGGATGCAACATATTGTTGGAACAGACTGCAGCTGCATTGAATGATGCATCATTGCAGATGTTGTTGATTACAGCACAAGAAAAGAATATCTTACTATGCATTGAGTATGCAGTGAGACAGTAAGTGAAATAATTTTTGGATGTAGGTATATAGACTAATGCCATAAAGGGCTTTGGTGCCTTATGCTGAGTTCAAGGCCATAGTCACTGAGGAGAAAGATCTTGATCTGGGTGCAGCATTGGCAAGTTGGTTTCCACACACACAGGTAAGATTCTCAGTCAAGAAAATATTGAGATAAAAATGATTATATGCTTGAATGATATTGATGGGTGGTTAGGTAATTATCATAACATGAAATTGAAAAAGAGCTAATCAGTTGATTACCCTATTCTGTCCATGAAGAGGGTACATGATATATGCAACATTGAAGTCATGAGAAACTGACATGCTTTTATGATGTTTATAGCAAGTAAGTGGTACATCAAAATAAATAAATAAATACATTATAACCTATTCTACTGCTTGTGCATCAATAGCAGGTGAGCAAATTGATGGAGACTTGACAAAGAAAGATGATAATGAATTTATGTGCATCCTGTTTTGAATTCAAAGGGAGTAAGTCATACAGGAATATATGCAAGGCAGCATTTTAATGGATCTATTTGATCCCACCACTATTTTGTTTATTATCAGGCAGTAAGTGATCTGAAATGTAGTAAAAGAAAGTGCAGCTAATGGATGGATATCTATATCATATCATATATGTAATAGGGAGTAAGTGGTCTGATTATATACTGTATATCTGAAGGATGGAAGACTAAGGACTTTATATCCCTTCCTGCAACCATTATTGAATATAAAGCAAGTAAGTGGAATCTGGATGAAAAAAAAAGTATTATTGACAAGATTGTGTGTATTTTGGCAACTTCTATTCCAACAATAGTCTGTAGGTCATCAATTGTGCATTTTAAGATCAAATGTTCACCATGGGCCTGTGTATGGCATGTTTCATTGATAGTTTGTAAGTGTTTTGTGTCAATATAAAATCACAAACACTGTTAATAAATCTGCCTGCTGCTGCTCTTCCACTGATAGTTTGTAAGTGGTTTGATGTGGTTTTGAGATGAGAATGCTGCTCATCAGCATGTTTCCTCATGCTCTCCCATTGATAGGATGTAAGTGGTCTGATGTAGATTTGAAATGAGAATGCTGCTCATTAGAATGTCTCCTGCTTATTCATTGATAGGAAGTAAGTGGTCAGCTATGGGTTTAAAATGAGAATACTGCTCATCAGCATGCCTTTTGCTTTCTTATTGATAGGAAGTAAGTGGTCTGATGTGGATATGAAATTAGAATGCTACTCATTAGCATTCCTCTTCTTGCTCTCCCATTGATAGTGGGTGGGTGGTCTGATGTTGATTTGAAATGAAAATACTGCTGATTAGCATGCCTTCTCCTGCTCTCCTATTGATAGGGAGTAAGTGTTCTGATGTAGATTTTAAATGTGAATGCTGCTAATCAGATATTTTCCCCTACTTTCCCATCAAAAGACTGTAAGTGGTTAGGTGTGGATTTGGAACAAGAATGCTGCTGACCAGCATTTCCCTTGCTCTTCCACCAATAGTATGTAAGTGGTCTCATATCAATTTGAAATAAGAATACTGCTCATCAGCATGTCTTTTGCTTTCTTATTGATAGGAAGTAAGTGATCTGATGTGGATATATATAGAATTAGAATGCTACTCATTAGCATTCCTCTTCTTGCTCTTCCATTAATAGCA
The DNA here is from genome assembly GCA_038092575.1 of Boletus subluridellus. Classification (NCBI taxonomy): domain Eukaryota; kingdom Fungi; phylum Basidiomycota; class Agaricomycetes; order Boletales; family Boletaceae; genus Boletus; species Boletus subluridellus. Next base: position 15,747 of record JBBPQN010000183.1, on the reverse strand, counting down.
TGTATGTGGTCTAGTGAAGATTTGAAACAAGAATGCTACTGATTAGCATGCTTCCTCCTGCTCTTCTATTGATAGGAAGTAAGTGTTCTGATGTGGATTTTAAATGAGAACACTACTAATCAGATGCCTCCTCCTACTTTCCCATTGAAAGGCTGTAAGTGGTAAAGTGTGGATTTGAAACAAGAATACTACTGATTAGCATACCTCCTCCTGCTCTTCCATTAATAGAATGTAAGTTTTCTGATGTAGATTTGAAATGAGAATGCTGCTAATCAGCATGCCTCCTGCTCTTCCATTGATAGTATGTAAGTGATCTGCCATGAATTTGAAATGAGAATGTGCTGATCAGCATGCCTCCTCCTCTTCCATTGATAGTATGTAAGTGATCTGATGTAGATTTGAAACAAGAGTATTGCCAAAACCTCCTCCTGCTTTCCCATTGATAGACTGTAAGTGGTCTGATGTGGATTTAACATGAGAATGCTGCTAATCAGCATGTCTCTCCTTGCTCTCCCACATACAGTATGTAAGTGGTTGAATGTAGATTTGAAATTAGAATGCTGATCAGCATGCCTTCTCTTACTCTCCTACTAATAGGCTGTATGTGGTTTAATATGGATTTGAGAACAGAATACTGCTGACCAGCATGCCTCCTGCTCTCTAATTCATAGAAAGTAAGTGGTTTGATGTGGATGTGAGATGAAAATGTTGCTAATCACCATATATCCTCCTATCTTTCTATTGATAGTTTGTAAGTGGTTTGATATGGATTTGAAATAAGAATGCTGCTGATCAATATGTCTCCTGCTCCTCCATTGATAGGCTGTATGTGTTCTAATGTGGTTTGAAATGGAAGTGTTGCTGATTCACATGTGTCTTTCTACTAATCCATTGATAGAAAGTATGTGGTCTGATGTGAATTTGGGATGAGAATGCTGCTAATCAGTATGCCTCCTGTTACTCTCCTATTGAAAGGGAGTAAGTGGTCTGATATGTATTTGAAAGAGAATGCTGCTAATTGGCCTGCATACTCCTCTTCCATTGATAGAGAGTGGGTGGTCTGATTTGGAATTGGAATGTGAATGCTGCTAATCAGTATGCCTTTTCCTGCTCTTCCATTAATAGCAAGTAAGTGGTCTGATGTGGATTTGAAATGAGAATGTTGCTTAACATTATACCTTCTCCCACTCTTCCAATTTTAGGAAGTAAGTAGTCTGATGTGGGTATGAGATGAGAATGCTGCTGATTAGTATACCTTTTCCCATCCTCCCTTTGATAGGCTGTAAGTGGTCTAATGTGGATATAAGATAAAAATGCTGCTAACTAATGTCTCTCCTGTTCTTCCTTTGATAGGCTGTAAGTGGTCTAATATGCATATGGAATAAGAATGTTGTTGATCAGTATGCCTTTTTTTGTTCTTCTTTGGATAGGCTGTAAGTGGTCTGATGTGATTTTGAAATGTGAATCCTACTAATGATTTTTTATATCCATTTTACTCTCATGGTTATTCCACTAATAGTTTGTAAGTGTTTCTATATGCATATAATAATATTAGTTACTAATGCACTTATGTGTATTCCTTCCACCACTTTTCTACTGATAGCAAGTAAGTGATTCAACTTCACATAATGGAAAGAATGTGACATATCAACCTTTGTTTTCATAGGAGGTAATAATATTATATGGACTGACAAATTGGATCACTAAAATATACATGCCCTTTTATATGCTTTGTACAAAATAGAATGTAAGTGACCTGTCCTACAATATACATTCATGTTGCACTTTGCTCATTCATTATTCTCAAATATGGCATAATTCTATTGTTCTTGCAATTCTGGTATATATGTGCAGCTGGTAGGTGTTATCTTATTACTTCTAAGAATTGTTCCACTATGAATTGATATTTCTATAGGATGTAGGTTTATTTTTTGATGCAATATTTTTGTATTGTTCATGTTTATATTTTGTTGAAATTTAGCAGGTAAGATATCTGGTAATAAGTTTATTATTATTATTTATAATTTGAATAGACTGTCAGTTTTATGCCCAAGCTTTATATATTGCAACTAATATCATCCAGATTGTCACCAATCCTCAGTCCCACCTAGTAATTATCTGATTTAAACTATGTTTTTGTTACAATAATCTCATATTTTCCAGGACTCTCTTCAGACAAGAAAGACAATGTACATGGCATGTCTATTCTTGTATATAAATATGTTTATATATTATACTAATTTTCCATGTATTTTAGACTAGAAAGCCAGCCAACACAAAGAAAGAGATCCTTCAAGATGGCATTGGTATGCAATGTAATTAATTTTGGATTTTGATAACTTTTATATATACCTTTCTTTATAGACCATCTGCTACTACTTCAATATTCCTTTACTCTGGTCCAAAATAAATCTAAAGACCCCTTTTCCTTGGCAGTAAAAAGGTATAAAGCATCTGGAATATCTACTCAGGTATCCAAGTCACTGGATGAGCTCCTTGCCAAGTATTCTGCTACCAACAACCAGGAAACAAGAGTGGAACTTGTCATGGATGTAATCCTGCATCACCCTTTGTGTAGGTAGTGAAGTGAAATAACTTTTCACATACTAACTTGATCTCATAGCAAGTGGCATTGGATATTAGGATTTGGAGGAAGCCTGAGTGTTAGTACTAAGTAGCATTGGCTGTAAGGATCTGGAGAAAGTGTTCCACTTTGAGGGTGTCTATTTGTTTGACCATCTTGGATGATGTGAATGACCACTCAATTAACTACAAAACCATGCAATGAGCATATCAATGATTGTTGAGAATCATGGTATGTATTTCAAATTCTGCTTTTCTTATCATGGCCATGTTTCTAGGCCACATCACATGATCTTATTAATCATATGATAGTGGTTACATATGCTATTCCTATTATGTGTATTACTCATCATTTTATTCATATTTGAAATAGTGGAGTTACTGATTTCACTCCACTATTTCAAATAGTGTTACTAACAGAGTTTAGGGTATTTGTTATAATCCTTTTCCAAGCATGGGTCATGGACATTACCTAGAACAGATACTTTGCACATATGTACAAACAGTCTGTGTTTACCATATAAACCAGATCTAACAGCCTATTTAATTAACAAGTTCTCTCCCTTGTTCTTTTACCATGTCAGTACTAGGATCTCCACCTGCTCCTAAGACTATCACTACTCAGAATCACATGGTTGATGTATATCTTCACCAAGGCTTATTCTCTCTTGCCACTGCATGTTGAGATATTTCTTGTTCTGATAATGGTATCATGCTTGTTTTGAATAACTAAGAGGACAAGTTATCACACTATTGAGTTCTCTAAAGTGCCATACTTACTAACATTTGTCTCTGTTGAAATTACAATGATAATACACTCACACTACTCACACTTTGGATAGTGTTGCTGCAAGTATTGCTAAAGCCAGCCTAAGTTGTAGCTGAGGCTGCTAAGCTTCCAGGTTTCTCTGTGTCAGTCTCACTACTCACAAAGAATGCATGTTTTCAAGGCACTGCCAATGCCTGGATTTGAAGATAATCCATGGCCATGTGAAATATGATTAGATACTGGGAATGTTCCAGCAAGGTAATGAGTGGTTAGCTCATGCAACATGCTGTTGAAGATTCTTGTTATAGTTCTAATTTCTACCTTGCTTCTGTTCTTTTCTCACTACATCACCCCTATCCATTACTCTCATTTCTCTAACCTTCTATATTGACAAAGTCCTTATTTCTGATTTCCTCTGATTCCTTTCCATTGTTCTCATCATCTGCTTTTGGACAACTCACTTTCATTATCCTTTTCATGCAGTCATGGACAACTCTTCTTTTCTAGGATGCCAACTCCATTGTCATCCTTGTGTTCCATTGTCCTTCACATCCATACTGTTATGATATACTATATTTTCAAACATTTTTAACTTAGCGCATTCGCGCACTACTTTACATCCTTCAGACTTCGAAGTCACGTGATGTGCACGTGACCGTGGGAAACTACACGTGACCTATGGTCTAGACAAACACGATGCACACACGTCTTATTAATTTCCGTTCTTCTTTCCCATCATCACTCTTCTCCTCTCACGAACTCTTCTTTTATCTATCTATATCCAGTAGTCTTTCTCATGGACCCTATGGTCCGTGCGCCAACCTGTAAACTATATAAACTAGCTGTACTCGACTGGACTCCCCAGTCTAATCCATTTGTCACTTGCGACCTACGTCCTTGCGAGTTGATTAAGGAAGACCTGACTTCTTATCTTCATAAACCTCTGCTTTCTCTGCCTTCGTTCAGTTTGGTGTAGCTCAAGAGAGTCCTGCCAGTGATTGCTCGAGATCGTCTCGCAACACATACTTGAAGTTTACCTAACCTCTAAGTAGTATTGTTGTATAAAGTCACCCATGTACTAGTATTATTCCCTAGCTAGTTCTATGCAATACAAGCATTACTTCTAGCCTTTCTGGATTTTGTTGCAACTAAAGCTTCAGCAATCTCTTTATGTTTATGTTGAGCCCACTAGTGTTTTTATGCTACACTTGAGTGCATACTTTGGCTAGACTTTATGCTTTAGTATGTATAACAAAAGAACTAACTTGTTTACATTGCCTCTGCTATTACATAGTAGGAGGCACTTTCCTTTACAAGGCAGCAAGGGTCTGGGTAGTAACCTTCATGGTGGAGGGTAGTTTAGCCAATAGTAACATATTTTTTAAAAATTGGATGAGGGTGAAACTGGTGTCATCAAGTCAAAGAACAAGCTAAGCAAGGCAGTTGAGAGCTTTCCCAGGGTGTCCATTCATGGGAATCTTGAGATCAAGAACTGATTTGAAGTTAGTATAGGCAGTGACAACTGAAGGCTTGCTGTAGTTGGCTTTGAGAGAGTTCCAGAGGTCATGAGATAAGCTGGGCTTCTTGAATTTCACCCAGATTGGATGAAGACAGGTGAAAGATTACAGATCCAATCAACTTAGCATCGTCAATGGTCCAATTGTCCACATTGGTTTGATTGGATTGGTCAGCAAGGAGAGTGGGGTAGGCCTCAGATAGGATATAGGTAATACTGGTGGCCATGAGGAAAGCTCCCATAGTGGGGGCCCACTCTAGAAAGTTGGTTTTGTTCATCACTGTTACAAGTGGGTCACCAATCACCTCTTTTCCTTCTACTCCTCTCTTCCTGGCACTTGACCATCTAGGATGGAATATCTGGAATGACCTATCCTCAGACCTGGACTTTCCTAGCAACATATGGGCAAGCCTCATCAATGATGAGTTCTTTGAGGTGGGGGACTTGACCATTGCATAGACAATTCTGTTTTGTTCTGTTCCTTCCTAATTAGCTATGCTCACAGCCTTTTCTTTCTGTTCTAATCTGTTCCCTTTGTATGAATATGGACTAACCATCTCCTTGGCTGTGTTCTCATAATATACAGCCTCATGATCCTATTCTACCCAGCTCTGGCCCTCATGTGTTACCATATATATTCTTGCCTGCCCTAAACACCACTTAGCCATATATATATTCTGTTACTGCCTGTATTTCTTTCTTAACCTTAATCTACACAATTCTGGCATAGCTTGAAGTTCCTAGTACTCTCTCTTCTCTTCTCTTCTTTCTAAAAGCACTAGATGGCAGCCTCCTTTATAGAAGGCTATATTGTGACACAGAGATCAGGTCTTAGCCACAAGACCAACTACCCACCCATGACAATCATCAGGAAATTGGAGAGAGTCTGGTCAACATTTATATACCATTACTATATTCAACAAGTCATGCCTTGATACCATTCTGATACATGGTCAGCTCATGTCATATAATCCCAGGGAGTGTTAAGATGCACTACAACATGTCTAAGACTTCCATAACCTCTCAACCATATCAAAATGCTTTTTTTTATCAACCATGTTCATTTTCTCAAATAATGATAGACATGATCAAATACTTGCATATGGGCAGTTTTATAATACTAACACAAAGTATCAGCCATTATCTAGCATTATCTAGCATTATCATTGTGATTAGATTTTCACAAAAGTACATTGAACAAACTCAACAAATTCTTTCCATTGTAAAAGACAATTTAACATTTCTTGATCATAATAGTTATGACATGAGGTATGGTTGGCCAATTTTAATATTTAACATACATTATTTACTAGGTTAACAACCATCATAAGCTGCCATAGTATCACTTGTAACTAATAAAAATCATCAAAAGAGAAAAAAAACTTTAACTTACAAATGACTTTATTAATATAAAACAAACACCAAAAAAAGAGAAAAAAAAAAGGCAAGAAAGCACTTACAAGTGATTTCACACAAGTATAACTTACCTGGGTACAAACTCTAGAGACTAGAGTGACCCTTGACCTGAGATAGAACTCAGAGACAAGAGCAAAGAAAAGAGAAAAGAGGAAAAGAGCAGGTTTATATAACATGTGCTGTATAGTGCTTACAAATTTCTTCCCACACCTTCGGCCAGTTACAACAAAAAGAACAAAATCAACATGTTCTTTAGGGATTACAATTTTTTTCCCACACCTGCAGCCAGTTACAAGCATACTGAAAAAAGTACAAGTCTACAAAAACATGTTGTTTAGGGCTTATAATTTTTTTCCCACACCTTTGGCTTATTATAAGTAGAGAAAGAGAACAAGTCTACATAACATGTACTATACACTGCTTACAAATATTTTCCCATCCATCTGGCTAATCAATGATCATCAATGATATACAGTACATGACAAGGGTAGATGATTTCCTTGTCACAATTACACAGCATCATCCTGCTTATACATATCTGACTGATGTTCAAATGATCAGTGACAAAATGTCTCTCTGCAATAATAATTTATTATCTATTTATCAACATTATGATTAGAAAATAATAATGCTATATATACACTCATAAGTTATGACAAGTTGATAACTACTTGATCATATTTATCTGGTCATATCAGCACCAAACCATTTTCCTGATGATATGTAGGAGTTCTAGTCCTATTCCATGAGGTCATCTAAAGTAACATCCCAGTTACTTCCTTCAAGTGTGTCACACATGTTTCCCAGTTGTGCAAGGAGCATAACAATCACTGGAACTGTGAAAAATAAAGCAGGGGACATCAGCAATCAGCTCAGATCTAATAAAAGATTGAGTGGATGCAAGCTGACACAAATGGTGTTGAGCTCAAATGGATTGCTCTTGGCACTGATCTATTTTGATCATTCCATGACACTCTGTGATGAGTTGAAAGCTCATTACTGTTGCCAATGAAGGTGCTGTCATTGTTGCAATCAGGGCTCATAATCTATTGAACAATATAGCTACAATCCAAAGGGGAGCTACAAAGGAGAACCCTTTATTCATTTATGAGTGAGAGAGAAAGATCTAAGTATTTGGGAACACCTGGTCAGCCTTATATACATACTATGATATAGGAGTAGATATTATCTAATCTAACTACTATATTTGTAGTACTCCTAAGTATGACCCAAATCTAATAAAATAAGGAATAGAAGTTAGAACTACTGCTTATTAGTGCCATGTCAACAACACCAATGGCCAACAAGGCTACATTCACAAATGCAACCTTTAAATATCCAGTAGCTGGTGTTGCAATATTGATTGTGTATCTGATCTGTGATTGAGGGCTTGGGAATGGAAAGCCAGGCAATCATGTTATGTATATACCAGAACCCAAAAAAAGACAACCAGACCAGGAGTAAGGGGATTTGTAGTTGGGGTGATATGTCTCATACCATGTATTCTTGCCAGTGTGAGGATTAAAAAATTCTAGCCCCTCCTGGAAGCCACATGGAAATAAGTTATATGAGCAAATAATGGTGTATAAGAACCTTATAGAGCAGCAAGTAAACTTCAAATCTTCAGGGAGCCAAATGTTCAAAATATCTTCTTGTTAGTTTTGGCTGGAGATCTGGGACATGCTCCAAGGGAGAGCTCAAAGCCACATTGAGGCTGTAGTCACTGCCACATGACTTTTCATACAACTTGACTAATAATAATCTTGATGGTAGCCTTGGCTCAGAGTCAATAAAAAAGTTGTAGTTGAGGCAACACTATTGGCAGCTAGATTCAAACCAGTGCCAGCTTTGGCTTGGAGTGATTATATAAGCCATAGTTACAGCAACACTAACATTGCTAAGTGGTCTGACTGTAAATGTTGCTGTAATTTTGATAGAGCTGGAGTCAAATAAATGTTAGTAAGCATGGCACTTTCATTTAGAATAGACACGATATTGTTGGCATGCTCATTGCCCAGGTTCAAAGCCAATTGGATGACCATCCATATTATGCAAGTTGGTTAAACAGACAAGCCCCCCTTAACCTGAATACTTTTTCCACATCCTCCCAACCAATGCCACTAAGCACTCCAACATTTCCTTCAAATTTTGATGATCAGTGCCACTCTATGAGAGCAGGTTAGTATGTAAAATGCTGTCACTTTACTACCTACACAAAGGGTGGTGCAAGATTACATCCATGACAAGTTTCACTTTTTCCCCTTGGTTGTTAGTAGCAGAATATTTGACAAAGAGCTTATCCAATGTCTTGGATACATCAGCAGATATCCCAGATGCCTGATACCTTTGTACTGCCAAGAAAAAGGGGTCTTTGTATTTGTTTTGGACCAGAGTGAAGGAATATTGAAAAAGCAGCAAAATATCTATTAAGGAAGGTATGTATAAAAGCTGTCAAATCCAAAATTAATTAACTTACCAATGCCATTTTGAAGGATCTGTTTCTTTTTATTGGTTGGCTTTTTAGGCTAAAATATACAGGGAATTGGTATGATAAACTTAATTTCATAAATAAACATGCCATAAAGATTGCCTCTTTTGTTTGAGAGCCCTGGAAGACATGAGATTATTTTAGCAAATATATATTATAATCAGATGATAAAAGATTTACTGGGTGGGACTGAGGGTTGATGAGAATCTGGATGATATTAGTTGTAATATATAGAGCTTGAGGTTAAAAACTGACTGTCTATTCAAATTATAAATAAGAACATTTACACTATTACACAGAAACCTTACCTTCTGAAGGTCAGCAAAGCATAAGTGTCAGTAACACAGAAATATTGCATCACAAAATGTTAGCTCACATCCTAGAAGCACATCAGCTAATAGCTGCATAATCCATAAAAGCAGTAAAATAATACTTACCAGCTAAAAATAATTTAAACAATAGAATGATTGCATATTTGACAATGAAATAACAAGTTTAATGAGTGGAATGGAATGTACATGTCCATTGAAAATTAGGTCACTTACATTCTATTTTGTACAAAGCATCAGAAGAATGCATGTGTATGTATATTAGTGGTCAAATTTGTTCATCCACATCATATTATAACCTTCTGAAAATAAAATTTAATGTTAGCTGATAAATCACATTGTTACTATCATTTGAAATTGAATCACTTACATCCTACATATCAAGAGGGAGGTGGAAGAAAAAATGGACATGAATTGATCAGTAATTAATATGCTCTTCCACATAAAAAAGCACATACAAACTATTAGTGAAATAGCAATAAAAGCAAAAAGGATACAAAGAAATAATTAGCCACATTCTTATTTCAATCCCATATCAGACCACTTACTTGCTATCAATGGGAGAGCAGCAAGGGGCATGCTAATCAACAGCATTCACATTTCAAATACACATTAGACCACTTACTTGCTATCAATGAAAGAGCAGAAGGCAGTATGCTGATTAGTAGCATTCTCATCTCAAATCCATATCAGAACACTTACATCCTATAAATGGAGGAGTGGAAAGAGGCAAGCTGATTAGTGGCATTCTCATCTCCAATCCACATCAGATCACTTACTTGCTATCAATAGAAAAGCAGCAGGAGGCATGCTAATCAGCAGCATTCTTATTTCAAATCCACATCATACCACTTACAGACTATCAATGGGAGAGGAGGAGACATGCTGATCAGCAGCATTCTCATCATAAATCCATATCAGACCACTCACTTCCTATCAATGGAAGAGCAAAAGCATGCTGATCAGCAGCATCCTCATCTCAGATCCATACTAGATCACTTACTCGCTATTAATGGAAAAGCAAGAGCAGGCATGTTGATTAGCAGCATTCACATCTCAAATCCACATAGGATTACTTGCAATCTATCAATAGGAGAGCAGGAAAAGGCATGCTAATCAGTAGTATTCTCATTTCAAACCCACATCAAATCACTTACTCGCTATCAATGGAAGAGCAGCAGAAGACATGCTAATCAACAGCATTCTTGTTTTAAATCCACATTAAACCACTTACAATCTATAAATAGGAGGGCAGAAGGAGATATCCCAATCAGCAGCATCCTTATCTCAAATCACATCAACCACTTACATGCTATCAATGGAAGAGCAGGAGGGGGCATACTGATCAGCAGCATTGTCATCTCAAATCCACATCAGACCACTTACACGCTGTCAATGAAAAAGCAGGAGGAGGCATGCTGATCAGCAACATTCTCATTTCATCTCTACACTAGACCACATACTCGCTATCAATGGAAGAGCAGAAAGGGGCATTTGGATTAGTGGCATTCTCATTTCAAATCCACATTAGACCACTTACAACCTATCAATGGAAGAGCAGATGGAGGCATGCAAATCAATAGCATTCCCATTTCAAATCCATACCAGACCACTTACTTCCTGTCAGTGAAAGAGCAGGAGGAGGCATGCCAATCAGCAGCATTCTTATTTCAAATTCACATCAACCACTTACAGACTGTCAATGGAAGAGCAGAAAGGGGCATGCTGATTAACAACATTCACATCTTAAATCCACATTGCACCACTTACAACCTATCAATGAGAGAGCAGGAGGCATGCTGATTAGCAGCATCCTCATTTCAAATACACATCAACCACTTACATACTATCAGTGGGAAAGCAAGAGGCATGCTGATCAGCAGCAGCATTATCATCTCAAATTCACATTAACCACTTACTCCCTATCAATGGAAGAGTAGGAAGAGGCATGCTAATCAGCAGCATTTTCATCCCTAATCCATATTAGGCTGCTTACAATCTATCAATAGGAAACAGAAGGCATGCTGATCAGTGGCATTCTCATTTTGAATTTACATCAACCACTCACAGACTATCAATGGAAGAGCAGGAAGAGGCATGCAGATTAGCAGCATTCTCATCTCAAATCCACATCACACCACTTACAGACTATCAATGGAAGAGCAGGAGGCATGCTGATTAGCAGCATTTTTATTTCAAATTCATATCAACCACTTACCCCCTGTCAATGGGAAAGCAGAAAGAGACATATTGATCAGCAACATTCTCACCTCTAATCCACATCAGACCACTTACTTGCTATCAATGGAAGAGCAAGAGAGGGCATGCTGATCAGCAGCATTCTCATCTCAAATCCACATCAACCACTTACATGCTATTAGTAAAAGAACAGGAGAAGGTATGCCAATCAGCAGTATTTTTATTTCAATTCCATGTGAAACCACTTACTTGCTATCAATGGGAGAGCAGCAGGGGGCATTCTGATCAGCAAGACTCTTATTTTGAATCCATACCAGGCCACTTACAGGCTATCAATGGAAAAGCAGGAGGAGGAGATGATGGTTAGCAGTATTCTCATTTTAAATCCATATCACACCACTTACAACCTATTAATGGGAAAGCAAGAGGCAGCATGCTGATCAGCAGCATTCTCCTTTGAAATTCCCACCAAATGACTTACTTGCTATCAATGAGAAAGAAGGAAGAGGTAAGCTAATCAGCAACATTCTTGTTTCAAATCCACATTAGACCACTTACAACCTATCAATGGGAGAGTGGGAGGAGGCATGCTAATCAGCAGCATTCTCATCTCAAATCCACCTCAGATCACTTACAACCTAAAAATGGAGAGCATAAGAAGGTATGTTGATTAGTAGCATTCTTATTTCAAATCTGCATCAGACCACTTACAGACTATCAATGGAAGAGCAGGAGAAGGCATACTGATCAGCAGCATTCTCATTTCAAATCCACATCAGACCACTTACAGACTATCAATGAAAGGGCAGGAAGAGGCATGCTAGTCAGCAACATTCCCATAGGAAATCCCCACCAAACCACTTACATACTATCAATGGGAGAGCAAGAAGGGAAATGCTGATCAGCAACATTCTCATCTCCAATCTATATCAGACAACTTACTCCCTATCAATGGGTGAGCAGGAAACATGCTAATCAGCAACATTCTCATATCAAATCCACATCATATCACATACTTCCTATCAATAGGAGAGCAGAAGGAGGCATGCTGATCAGCAGCATCCTCAACTCAAGTCCACATCAGACCACTTACAAGCTATCAGTGGAAGAGCATCAGGAGGTACCCTTATTAATAGTGTTCTGATTGTATGTTGACACAGAACGCTTACAAACTATAAATGAAAGGCACAATACACAGGCTCATGATCAACACCTAGCCTCAAAATGCATAATTGATCACCTACAGACTATTGTTGAAATAGCAGTTGTGAAGATGAACACAACCATGTGAGCAAAAAAAAAAAAAACATCCACATCACACTTACTTTCTTTATATCCAATAATAATTGCAGGAATGCATATGAAACTCTTAGTTTTGTTCCTTTCAGATGTAATCAGTCCACTTACTCCCTACCATGTCATATGATACAAAGATCAATCCATTAGTCATACTTCCTCTTGCTAGATGTCAGATCACTTACTGCCTGATAGTACAAAAACAGCAGTGGCATCAAAGAAATCCATTAATAAGATGTTGACTTGTATATATTCCTGTATGACTTACTCCCTTTGCATTCAAAACAATAATATACATCAATTCATCATCACCAGTCTTTTTCAGGTCTGCATCAGATTGCTCACCTGTTATTAAGGCACAGGCAGTAGTATAGGTTATAATGAATCTTTTTGTTTTGACACACCACTTACATCCTATTGATACAATAAAGCATGTCAGTTTATCATGAGTTCCATGCATAATATATTGCATACTCTCTTCATGGGCAGAATAAATCAATCAATCAGTTAGATCTTTTACAATTTCATGTTGTGATAATCACCTAACCATCCATCAATTTCATTTAAGCATATAATCATTTTTATCCCAATATTTTCTTGACTCAAGGTCTTACCTGTGTGTGTGGAAACCAACTTGCAAATGCCTGACCCAGATCAAGGTCTTTCTTCCAAGTGGCCTTGACCTCAACATAAGGCACCAAGACACTTTATGGCATCAATATATATATCTTTTACATCCAAAGGCTATTCCACTTACTGTCTCACTGCATACTCAATGCACAGTAGAATATTCTTTTCTTGTGCTGTAATCAACAACACCTGCAATGACACATCATTCAATGCAGCTGCAGTCTGTTCCAACAATATGTTACATCCTGTGTCAGATGTATCCATGTCTGGTAATATAATCAATAGAATAGAATAGAGATAAGAGCATATTGGTACCAACCTTGCAGTTTTACAGATGCCTGTGGAGGAAATCTCATCTTGCACAGATCCCCCCATACATTTCTCTCAGCAAAAATCTCTTCAACACACTTCTTCTGCCTCACAAGTTGATCCTCTGGAGACAGTAGTAGATCCTCAGGCTGGAATACCTGTGTTATGAGAGCATCACATTTAGTGAATAGTACCACAACTGGCACTAGCATCCAAACAAATCAGCTCAAAATACATCATCAACAAGAGTTCATTACCATTTCTAGTGTCACATTCATCAAAAAACCTTTCCTCTGCTGCAGTGACAGCACGATGAAATTGATCCATTGGGATGCAGTACCTGCTCATATCAGAGTAGTAATTAGGACCCAACACAATGTATCCACTCACCATATGGCATGGATCTGCTTCTTGAGGAAAGTTGTGCTGGCATGCTCAGTGACGAAGTTCTTCATCTTCTCGAACTCATCCTCATGGCCAGCCTCAAAACCAGGGGAGTCATGGAAAACAAATCTCTTGTTGCTTTTGAAAACCATCTCATAATTGATGTCATGGAGTCCGCGCTGCGAAAGGCGAAATGGCTTGCAAAGGCAATTAATGACATTCACAGTAGCTATGACACTCACCTCCCTGGACCCGTCGATCACAAAATCAACCTGATCACACGTCGACAGCATTAGCATCTAGCATACATATCCCAGCTTGTTCAACCGTACCTTTTCCCCTTGATCGTTGAAGACCTCCGGATCTTCCGTCGAGTTGCAGATTCTCTGAAGGATGGTCGTCTTACCGGCATTCGCCCTGCCAATGACGAGAATTCTGAATCGTCCAAATTTCTCCATAAGGTCCGGATCAACGTGCTGCATGAAATCGGCAACACTCGAGTTGTCGAAGCGTAGCTCGAGAGAGATGGGGCCTGTGACCCCGGACACATCTGAATCTGTGCGCTGGGTCTCGAGAGCGAGAGCGCCGGTGTAATTGGCTTGCATCGGGAGAATGTTCAAGCCGTTGGGGATTCCTCTGGGTTGCGTGCTGGGTGTGTCGGAATGCTGGGCAGGTGCCGGAGATGAGTCTCCACTGGCGACGCGGGATCGGAGGTGTCCGATTTGTTTCTTGAAGGTGGCCTTCATTGCGGGAGTGACAGATGAGTGGAGTACGAGTGACAGCTTGGGAGGTGGTGGTGGATCCGAAAAACGTTGGACACCGTGAGATTACAGGTGCTGTGGACGGGAAAATGCTGCGCCAATGAACGCCGCGCATTACCCAATTGGGTAAAGATAGCCCCTTTCCCTGGGAAGGACTAGAGATCGTGCTTGATCATTCACTTCGTGGTGCAGAGAGGCCTCAGAAATACTCCTTTCTACAGGAAGGGATGATGTTTGGGAGGTGCGTCCCGGAGTGGAGTTATGCCGCATGTGTGTCATTCTGGCAGTCAGATAGTATCAACCTCCTCAAATATGGAAATATATCAACGACTCGGACGTACTAGTAGCTTTCTCGCTTGGATCTATTGAAGTAAACGGCCATCATAGATCGGCTTCACGGGATGTTGGACGAGAAGGATTGAAGCCATCGATGTAGGCCACTCTTGCGATGATAGTTGCCACGAGCTGAGATTTGCTCTGGCGTAACGCATGGAGCAGTGGCATTTGAATAATTGCTATCAGATACTGTCAGTACTAACACATTATTTTAGTGAGCAAGGTGGCATAGATGTGTAGTCGGAAGGTAGTCACAGCGTACTTAGTTGCAGCAAAATATACCGTTGCGCTGCTGACCACGCGTCCGTATGGCATCCCGTTACCTGCATCTGTCTTAGTAAATAGCCGTCGAATACACACCACATAGTTCATGCACCAAGGACTGACGTTCATCGTAAGTCAACGTAGGTATGGTTGAGTGAAAGAGATGTCGATGAGCCACGACATGCAGATGCGGCATTGGCATAGCAAAGCTCATCCGGGCAGGCGTCAATTGGATCACTTCGCCGAGATTCATTCGTTCGTCGTCTGCGTTGGTCTGTTCCTAAAGCTCAGCGCAGCTTGTAGGGACTTTACGTGTGTCATTCGCCGCAGGTATCTAGGAAGGCCTATCGACGACAGCGTTGTAGCGATCTGGACGCGAAGTAAACGTAGCGTATCAGGGCGATCCCGGACTCGCCGTATCTCGTATATTCGGACGTGAGTGTATGGAGAACGATGTCGCATGCTAA